>PNEQ01002315.1:38340-63735 GCA_003012365.1 Medauroidea extradentata | reverse complement strand
TTTTTTTTAGAAATCCTCAAGACTTTTTACAGTTTTTTGAATATACTTTTTAGCAAAAAAGTCAATAAAACATACATTGTGTTTGTCATTTAATCTTGATACTTTTGTCTCAATCTGCTGTACAAAATAAATTTTAAAAAAAGTTTTAGGCTTAAAGTATTGCTACCTTTAAATTACAGTATATATTTTGTTATCCCCAAAAGTGTAAATACTAAATAGGTATTCACTTTGATCACAGCTGTGCATAAGGCGTGCTCTTGCGCTCAATCACCGCACAAATGTACACAATTTTACTGCATATGTAATTTATTTAATCCAGTTTCAAGCAAAGTTAGTTCACAATTTATATTATTTACCTATCATAATATATCATTGACTGCTCTGGGGTAAGTTTTATCATTAGAGAAATTTTTTGCACATCAGTTTGCACGACTGGATGTAGGTTTTTTTTACATACTGTATTGCGATGCATCACAATGGAGTACATATGTCCAAAAAATTACATCCAGTCATGCACTCCCATTGCACAAGTCTTTCAAAGATCACATTTTGCACACTTTGTCTCACCTCGGTACTGCAGTTGAGATATCCATGGTTCTCTCTCCTATCCTTCCCCCCGTACTGGTCATAGAAAAGATGCGGGAACCTCCCCTTCATCAGCACAGCACTTGTTCCGTGCTCTGTGAAGCTAAGTCCTTGCTACCCACTGTGCAAGCCAGAGACAGCTCTGTCAGCACAATGTGAATGATGGCAGCTTGCACTGTGTACATGTTACCATAACACACAGGCATTAAAGTACTTTTCTGTGTCTGAAGCATAGCAGACTTAATAACTTTCATAATGTTGAGGTGGGGGGTGTAGTGGTATTCTGGTGCTATGGTTACGATTACCTGATGTTGAGACCTAGGGGCTGTAGAGATTTAGTAATGTATTGATGGGCTAGTTCCCAGTGCCTTAGTTCCGAGCTGTTGTTCGATACATCTCTTCTTTTTGAATTTTCCCGCTGCACCCTAGTTCGCTCCCTGGCCGCTAGGGTAACCAACCACGCTACCACCACTGCCATTACTCAGTGTGCCTGAACTTACCGCAGGATGAAGCTGGCCTAGCCAGCGAAACGACGCGCAATCATGCAAATATGTGTTCGTCTTTTTATATGTGTGATACTATCAAGAAGTACCAGCCTGTGAGTACCTCAATATTCTGCCATTTTATTCACTTGGTTTAACCTAGCGGCCAAAGCCTTCTTCACTTACAATAACTTTCGTAAATAATGTATAACTATTTTACTAATTCCTTTTATTTGTTTAGTTTTCTTTGACAGTCATTCAATTTGCAATGGCGTACATCCAAGAAACTGAATCCATTCATGCACTCCCATTGCACAGTTCTTTCAAAGATCATATTTTACTGTAATTTTTTTTCTGTGCACGTGCCAGTGAAGTTATAATGACTATAAATAACGGCATGCCATAGAATGTAACTAGTCCTGCATACAATGCATAAATTACAGACTCTTTAAAGAAGATAATTTGATATGTCGAATTTTGCTTTCCGGATTGATTTTGTGCAAATTATATATAATGTAACATATGGAGTGTAATTACAAACATAAATTGTTTTAAACATGGTTATAATATTTTTTCTAATCTACTACATTTTGAGATAAAATATTTTACATTGTATTTCCGTTACATATTCATCCCCATAGTATTTTTTATATAGTTTAGATTCATACAGAAAAACAAAATGGTTTGATTCTGAAATTGTTACCTTGTGTTGCGGACGAACACATGGCCAAACCATGGCCATATGTCAACTTCAAAAGCAAAAACAGTAGTAATTTTTTTATATAACGTTACAGAGGAACCCAGCTGTATAATCTTGCGTAAGTTGCTTCTGATGTACATGAAGGTACCGACTAGCAACAGCTGTATAACTGTATGTTTATTATAACGTCATACATAACGAGTCCTTATAATTATTGCAGACGATCATGTTAACAATTTTTTGGGGAAGTAGGCAAGGAGAATTTTAAACTATTATTAACATAAAAATAAACTGGAATCTGTTGAGATAAAACTTTTTACAGCTGAATATATTGGCTGTGTTCCTTTTTAAGGAGCTTAGCGTAAAGTTACTTGATTTCCTTGTGCAATACGTTTTCTTTTAATATATGCAGAGCAAACCTGCACCCTCATGCAGAAATTATTATTACTGATAGGGAAAGAAAAACAGAAGTGGCGGGAGTTAGGAGGGACGGGGGGAGGGGGGTATATTCAGAGCACTGAGCTCATCAACCAGCCGCCACCGACCACAAACAAATTTTCAAAGCCACGAACAATGTTGGTAGAACCGATATTTCCTTGTGTTTTATAAACAGTTGTTTCTACTTGATAATATCAAAGGACAAACACACTTTACTACCTATGTCAAGAACAATAAATTTGTACTTTAATATTTTATAGATTACCAATAAAATTTAAATGACTTTTAAGGTAAACCTACCCTACTTCGTGATACTAAGACTATGAACTTCAGTAACAGAAATATGGTAAACATTTTAATTGTGATGTTATAGTTGATACATTGGTCACTTATTACCGAAACTACACATGCCTGCTCTTTGTTGGTAACCTAGTGAACTCTGTGTACATATCCTTCCCAACTCTGTGAAGCCCGCAAAGTGGTTTATCACAATATTTAGGTACATCATGATATATGGTCAGTTTACCCTATTTATAGAGGCACGAGTATTTCGCATATTGATTATAGGTCAGGTTGAACATCAATAACTTACTCTCACTTCTGTAATTAGATGACAGTTGTTTTGACACACTTTTGACAATTGCAAGCCAGTAATAAATAAGAAAAAAATTCATGGGGACAACTCGTGCTACTCGCTGTACGGTTACAAGCCATTGGATATTCGACAGTAGCCAGGGCGTGTATAGGACTGAGAAGTCTACACTGCTGTCTGATGAATACGAAAAATAATCGTGCCTAGGGAATACTATGGAAAGGATTTTTCATCAAAGCTTGAAAATTACTTAATAATAAGGTTTATATCTGCTTTGCATTTTCAAAAGAATCTTACTTTTGTGGTTTCCAGAATATTATGCATGGTAGTACATATTAGAGGCAAAGCCGTTAACTGTACAGTACTTTCTGAATGAAATTTCTTTGAAAGTATGTATGATTTGAATGTACCCATTATAGTATATGTTAATGGATAGTTTTATTTTTAAAACATGGATGGTATTACTTGTTTGATTATAAAATATGAAGTGATTGGCATTAATATATTCAGTAACAGCAGCTTCCTCATCTTTAATTACAAATTTATCCAGACTAGCAAAGGTAATTTATTTAGTAATTGTATAGTGCTGAATCCTTCTGTAATACTAAATATATGACGTACCTATGTAATTCAGTACAGGCTGCGGAAAGATAAGATTACTCCACAATATTCTATAAATTAAAATAGGAGATAAGCTATGTGTGGAACAAAGTACTACAGCAAGCTTATGAAGTACAGTATATTGGGGGATTGTAAACCAATGAAATGGATGCAGTGACTACAAAATATACTACTATTTTTAAATATAATTTCTGTGCATTTTTCTACAAGATTTTGTGGATGTGTTTTTTTAAAGTGGGTGTTTATCATTTAAAAATGTGTTCTGTAAAATAACTATGAACAAAAATAACTCTCTTTTCATGTTTAAAATGTCCTTGAATAATTGCTAAATTCATGAATTTGTGTGTAATTTTACTGTTCTTTTTAGGCATTACTAGGCTGCATTTAAAAAACTTTTGTGTAACACTAATTATACGCACTTTTTAATATTGTGTAATAAATTGCTACAAATACATTTAAAATTACATGTTACTTTTAAACTAAATGCTATACATCTTTTACATATCAAGCAAGGTACATACATATTCTTTCTGAAATTATAATATAACCTAATTATTACATCTGTATTCACTTTGTTATACATTTGATGTCATGAAATAAATAAACATGGCACATCTAAAAACATAAAATTTGACCAACTACAATGTTACTTATTCTTCAAAGAACATAGTAATTCTGTGCTTTAAAAGAACTTTGGTAGAAACATTTTCTCTAACATATAGCCTCTAAATAAGTAACAAACTTTCTTGCAGCAACCAAATGTCAAGTAAATCTTCACTTTAAGTGTAGTTTAGTGTACTGTATATGCTTTCAAAGCAATATAATAAAAAGTTTTTTGGAATGTGAAAAATAATACAGAAGATACATATGTACATTTATTTTGAGTGTGAAAGAGGATGAGATTCAAGTTGTATCTAAGTGTGCTTTTGAGTATTACTTTTAAGACTTTGCTTTATGTTAAGTTATATTTTTGTAAATAGATGCCAATAACAAAATACAGTAATATTGCTGTTGAGGTGTTCAGGCATTTAGGCACTGGGAGTCATTTAAATTTATATTGTCATTTTATTTCTGCTTATTTGTTAACTAAACTAAAGTAATAATTTTCTTGTTATTCCTTCATTAAATGTTATGCCTTTGATGTAACAATTTATTAATATTTGCTGAGAGGGAGATTAATTATATGGGTCATGCCACGAGATCCAACAGAGTAATTTAATTGTGCAGTAAAATTGAAGTCAAATATTTAAATTTAATTGACAGATATCAATTGTACCAGATCGTCTTTTTTATTATTTTCTTGTATATTTCCAGCATGTTTGGTTTTATTTTGACCATAGCAAAATTTGTTTCAATTTATTTAAATAACCTTTTTCTGTACTTTGTTTAGTTTTTATGTTTGTCCTCAATTTAAAAATTGTTTTTGTTTTCTCTCCAAAATTTATTTGTGCATTATCTGATAAATTGGATCCGGTAGTATACCACCACTGAGTAGTAACATAACGCATAAGCTAGCATATTCGTCAGGGCAAAGATGGTTGTCATGTTAAGTCGTTCTGTGGTTGTGATAAGTGGTTGGACAGAGACTGCGGTCATGTGATTTTGTGATGATAAAGTCAGGCAGAGACGACGATCATGGAGAGTTGCAGAAAAGAGAAGCGACACGGGGTGAAGCCTTGTGAGCACTGACATGACTTAGGGGCATTTAGTAATGCCTGCTGTGAACTTTTATCTATATTTTCAAAACTAGAATTTGTAGAGAAACTGAGGGAAAATTGTAAGGAAAGCTACCTTTGAATTAATTAGTTGTGTAAATTTCATTTTCCTCAGTTCTATGGACTTTTAACAGTTGAGCGTTACTCGTGGCGGAATCTTATAGTGATCACATCAGCCAAACACTTTGTTGTCTGCTCAAAACACCTTTTAGTAATCAAAGGTTTAGCATTTGCTTCTATGGAAGCAAATAAATTGGTGGGTGCAATTTAATAACACAGCAAATTAGTTTAATCCACTAAGCGAGACCTTAAAGAGTGCCAATATACCCTATGTTCTATGTTGGCAGTAAGTTAACCACTGAGTTATTCAGGGACATCAACAACATAACCTCAGCACCGAGTGCATGCAGCAGGACATGTCACACTACACAGTTATTGCAACTTTACGCAGTGCACCGTTAGCTGAAATTATTCTAAACCTTACATAAACTACACAATACAATTCTAAGCAGATGAAGTCTCAAGTAACAGAGAATCACAATTATATTACTGTATGTATGCAGAAGCAGTATATAACAGGTAGCTTTCGCTGTGAAATATTTCCTAGCACTTCCTAATTTTGGCAAAATAATAGTGACACTTTCACCCTTTTTCCCATTTGGAAACGTTTGTAAAACTAGTTTAGAGAAATTATTAACATGTTCAACCGGCTAATTATATTAGTAAATAAAGATTAAAAAAAAGTTTCCCAATAGGACACCCACATTTACTGTATCATTCATTGAAGGTCACAATATTAGCAGTGCATTAATTTTTTCATGAACTGACATAATTTCATGCAAAAAACACCTTGAATCTGCATTTTGGTCATGTTAAATTCAGATTTGCTGAATACATAAATAGATGAAAATGATGTTTCCTAACATCTTGACCATTTTAATTTGTGTTCCTATTCTTTGTGACTTTTATGAGGATCTGTTTGATTTTTTTGTTTTTATGTTACGAAAATAAAAATAATAAAAAACTCCCCCCCCTGCTGCAAACATTTTATGTAAACAAACAGTGTTAAACACCACTTCATAAGTGTATGTATGGTAACTAGGTAGACTTCGAACTCTGCTGCCACAGTTACTGCAGCTGCCAACTTGTTGATATACCAAGATTTTCTGTTATTATTTATTGCTAGGCTTCGAGCGCAAAGTACACGATGATAAATTAATATCTACACAAGTACTATATCTATGGCCACGAATGTAATGTAACTTTGTAACTCGCATCATGGTGCTACACATTAAATATAAATATTAGTTATAATTTGTTGAATGTTGAAAATATCCATGAATATCCATTCTTTTCAGACTATCTGTTTAAACCTTTAAATATCCAAGAAAACTATTATATTATGCTGGTAAGTAGAAATAGCAATGTTATCCACACAGATTTATGTACTATTCGAAATTGCTCAAATACTTTGAAAATTGGGATTTTGAATGCAAATAATAAAAAAAAATTGTACAGTTCGAAAATTCAAATACTATTTGCACACTCCTAGTAGGCAGTGCCCTTAAGTAGTGTCTATATACATAAAATTAATAATGAAAATTAAAGCAGATTTCAACATCCCTGTATGAATTTTATGTTAATAACAAGATTTTCACAGTAGTATAACTCAATTGGTTAGTGGTTTACTGTAGAGAAGTGCTACGTCTTAGGTTTGCTTACATACAAACTGTACCTACAATATGTGACCTAATATAATTCATAATACAACCTGCTGCAATTTCAATACTGCTTAAGAGTGGAACACATTTATACAGTAGATTAACTGCTTTCATGTTTCTGTCTCTATTATAGTTTCAAAACTTAATATGTACATCAAGAAACAAGTTTTCATACTTTTAACTCATCTCAAATATATAAATGTGATGATGGTAGCATTATCCTTTCTACTAAGTTTATCATAAATATGCAATTTACATCTTTTCCTACCTTGTACTCTAAACTGTGAACTATTTTGAAGTGAATTTCTGTGCAATTAGAGTCTGAAAACTATGAACAGGTTGTGAATACTGTGCTACGTGAACTTTGGTTTCAAATTTGATTGTACTCTCAAAAACTATTCGACTTCAGTTTAGTAGTGTGTGAATATGGGTTTGCACTACAAATTAATGGTAACCGTAAAACTATTTTACATAATGTACATGTTGTATAGTGCTAAATATTTCAGAGACTCACTGAGCTAAATGCTTACATACATGAACACTTATTACAGGTAACTTGCCTAAAGTGATGCAAGCTTCCTGCAAATAACTAAAGTGACACGTTATAAGCTACCATGAACAAACAAAATATCATGTATTTTGCTACTCCCATTCACCAAATATCGGATGCCGAAATCCCTTTGCCCTTGACTCTAGCCCGAAGGCTACCACCCATGATGGACGGTGGACAGCTCCCTTTTATGGCACTGTGTTTGAAACTGGCTGCTCGGCGGATGCTATGGAGGGACTCGAAGGACCGCTCGACCATCTGTGGTTCCAGAGGGGGTGTGAGGCGGAGAAGACCCGAGGAGTCCCCTGCCACCGAGTCTAGGGAGCTGTAGTAGCCCGACTCTGAGTGTGGCTTGTCCGCTGCCCGGCGGGAGTGTTCTGCCTCCCACTGACCATCCTCGTACAGTGGGTTCACCAGAAAGTGGGGCGAGGCATTACGGGCACGAAAGGTGAAGTGATAAATGTCCCTGTGCAACAGCTCCTCTTCTAGACTCGTCACAGACAAACCACTTACCTTCACCTGCTGCTTCAGCTGCTCGTTTGTCTTCGATTGCCGTTCTCCGCTGCTGTTCACATAGTAGTCACGACTGTACCTGTGCAAAAACACAGCAAGGTATAGTTGTGTTTTAAAACACTGCAACTACATTCAACATCCATACAAATTGAAATGGAAAATTTAAATCTGCTGTGTTCGGTTAGGTAACAAACTATGAAGCATACATTCTTTGAGAGTTCATGACCAGTAAAATGTAACATTTATTTTAAAGTTTTAAATCTACTCATTAAGACAGAATTTGAGCTACAAAGTTTGTACCCTAGTGGGTTCACATCACACCATTATAAAAAAGTTTGCACTATGTTTGTACTTCGCACTGAGCTGCAAAGTGAGAAAAAAAACATCCAAGTCAACACAATATAATACAATGCACTGAAAGGCCACATAAGTTAGAGGCCCGGAATTTTCGTAAATGTGAAATAACCGCGATAAAATGTGAAAGTCTACAATTTTTGCCATAAAATGTGGACTTCTCGAGGCAAGCGCCTAGATCCTCGGCAGTGAAACCTGGCGGATCAGCCCACTACTTTGTCACTCAAGCCTAGAAATTGCCGGCAGCTGTGCAAATCAGTGTCAGAGACACGCACGTGCATGTAGAAATGGTGCCTGGGAGAAAAGATAGAGCTGTCTCTCTCTGTCTCTCTGACACACATATGCACGCGCACTGACACCACAGAGAGAGAGAGAGAGGTGAATCATTGAGCTGTGTTTGCAGTCAAAGTCAAGAAGTGACTTGCATGCCTTCGTCATAGCTAACATAAAAAAAAGAGGCAGTATTTCTTGGATGGTAATTTTCACTGCAACTGAAATACCACGAATAAAAGTGTCTATTTCTGAGCGGGTGAAAAATTACACAGGCGATAAATTCGTGTGAGTGAAGAAAATATTAAGATAAGCAACAAGCTCAAAAACAATTTATAAATATTTTTCGAAATATTACCTACTTGGATAGCCTGAGCTGTACAGTGCACATTACATTTTAATGCAAAGTTATACATAATTTATCACAAGCGGGTATGAATCTGCATGCAAAAATTCAGGGTGAGATATATGTTTAAAATGAAAGTTTTGTAAAATGAGTGAAAATACGAAAATTCTACAAAATGCTAAATTTAATTTTTAAAATGCTATAAAATCAATTAAAAAATGCAATTTTCACAGGGACTCTACACATCATACATAAAACATCTCCCTAAGAAGTAGCGTAGCGTCTTTAGATACAGAGACTTCTGACGTTCCCTGCAAAAAAAAATTAAGACCCTGTAAGTTTTAAACGTAGTACTGTCAAAAATTAAAAAAAAATAAAATAAACTTGCTTTCTTTTCCTACATTTCCTATTCTGTATGGCCATAACAAATACCAGAAAGTAACACTGGACAGCTGCAAGCTAATAACAAAGAGAAGCGTGCAAGAAATATCTTAACAGCATGAGGTGGGACTACTGAATATTTTGGTACAATACATTTTTCTAAATTACTGTTATTACTGTTTGTATGTATGAAAGACAGAAGCACAAAGTACTTTTGTTTTGGTACTTGACAGGTATACACACAAATATAGGACGACACGTGTGTATAGCTGTCAAGTACCAAAACAAAAGTATGTACTTGTGCTTCTGTCTTTCGTACATACTGATAGCCTAGCGGCCTCTTCTTTCATTTACGTTATTACTTTTTGTTAACATAAATTTTTTCTTATTTATATGTTTGACATACTGCTGTTTATGTTTTAGTCTTATTTCCAGTTGTAATAAAGAAAAGTTGGTTACTCATGTAGAAAATAAAAATTTTTTTTCTACACTTTCACGTTGGTTGTGTAAATCTGAAATTGCTGGTATCTGCAGGCCTGATATGGAATCATACGTGATCAGTTTTTTCACAGAAATGTACAAGTTGTCCAGTATTGGTTTATATTGTATTTTGCTACAATGAAGTTTGGATAGGTACTGTGACTTGCAGTAGGGATAAAGAAAGCATTCTAATCAAGAAGTTGATGAAAAAGAAAGAGGATGAGTATCTGCTCTGTGCTTGTTATGTGGAGCATCAACGAGGAAAGAAAAATATCATTAGCATTAGTTTACACATTCTTTCAAAATGGTTTGAATGCTTCCTCCTGTGCTTTGCTGTCTTGAGGAATGACAAGAACTACACTGAAGTTCAGAAGCTGAGTGAGAATACTATACGGTATGTAGAGTATGAGAAGGTGGTAACACTATAGCCTACTTACTTCTTGGAGTCAGGCTCTGCTCCTATGCACACCTTCAGGGGGCCAGCTACAACTGGCTTGCTGTCGCCTGGCAGGTCAGGCAAGTCGCTGAAACACACCTCATGTAAATGTTTTATCTTATCTTCAGTCACACCTGGAGCGAGGCCATAAAGTGGCCATTTACAGCCACACAAACCTTGACAATTACCTTTATGCCATACTACAAAACCAGTCTGCTGTTGTTACTTGCAAATATTTTACTGTACTACTATTCTCTATGTGAAACACATAGCAAGCTCATTTTGCAAACTTTTACATACATACTGTATTAGTATAGCACTTAATTAGATTTCAGTCTATCACAATGTCTAATATTATTTCGTGCAAATTTTTACAGCTCACATTGTCATTGTGAAAATTTCTGTTACACAGTTATACAAAAGGTAGAGGGAATATTTTTAACCTTTGACAAGAAAAACATGAATAATTTTATAAAGGTAATAAAAACTGCATCTGCACTATACAGGCATTACAAGCAGACAGAGTGAATTCATGCATTTGAAAAAAAAATTGCTTTACACTTGCAAGTTTTAATAATTCAGTATACAACAGGAATGGCAAAGATATCAGGAAGGTTTTGTAGGGGCAAAAGATGAGGAACATGGAAGAACAGGGGACAAGCGAAAATGGAAAGAGACACTGGTAGAACAGTAGAGTACATAGAGCAGTACAAGAGAAAAATAAGGCTTTTAGAAAGTGGTTCAAAACACTTAGTATGGACAGAGATCCTGTTCAATGAATAGAAGAGAAAATCCAAATGAGTAGTAACAGAAAAGAGGCGAGTATGGTTGAAAGAGTGGACAAGGATGTTGAAGGAGGATTTTACAGTCTGGTGAGACAGAGGAGGAAAGAGAAACGGCAACAGGCGAGAATGAATAATGACGAACAAGGTGCTATTGAGTCTATAGAAGCGGAAAGGTAATTACAGAAGAACTACTTTGAGAAGTTACTGAACCCATATCAAGATAACAGAAGACACGGGAGAGGAAGAAGAGGAATCAGTGTCCAATAGGCATGATCAATATATCTAGTAGAGAGAGGTGGAGTTGGCACTAAAGACAACGTGTAAAGGGAAAGCCCTGGGTGTGGACGAACTGACGGTAGATATGATAAAAGCAGCATGGGCATTTGGAATAAAGTGGTTATATAGAGTACTGAGGGTGATGAGGATGAAGAGAATTCCAGAAGACTGGCAAAAGGGAGTGATAGCACCCACATTTAAGAAAGGGGATAGAAGAGTGTGTACAAACCACAGAGTGTGTCATTGTGTGAAGATCAACAAAAAAATCTTGGAAAAGAAAATTAGGCATGGAATGGAAGGTAAATGGATGGAGGAACAACATGAATTCAGGCAAGGCAGATTAGCGATAGACCTAATTTTTGCAGTGTGAATGCTGATCCAGGGAATATGGGAGTATATTAGGGAAATGGTAATGGCATTTATGTATGTTGAGAAGGCATATGACAGTGTGATATGATATACAGTCTGGGAGGCACAGTGGGAGAAAGCAGTAGGAAAAGGTTTATTAAGTATAGTCAAGATCATGCATGTAGATAACAAGAGCTATGTAAGGACAGAGAGGGGACTGACTGAGAAATTAGGCATCACCAATAAAGTAAAGCAAGTAAGTGCCTTATCACCACTACTGTTCATAATTGTTATGGTAATGACCATGGAAGAAAAAATAGGGACATAGAATATGAAGGCTATAGTGTTTGCAGACAACTTAAATGGTGTGGGGCAAAAATGAGGATGAAAAACAGATTCAGCTGGGAGCTGGATGTTTAGGCAGATGAAGTGGGAAAATGCAGACTGAAGTTCAGTGCCAAAAAGAGTGAAGTGATGGTTGTCAGAAGGAATGGTAACAGCAAAGAAGAAAGTAAAAGTTAATTGAATCTTTGTATATTTGTTACTAAAGCATATCACGTAAATATTCAAAACCTAAGTCCAATTATTGAAATATTTTTTATTTATTAAAATATTTTTTCAGAACAAAAGCAACACCATCAATTAACAAAACTTTAAGTTAATTTACATATACGTTTCCAACGTCTTTTACAAGATTGTACAAATACAGAAGAACCCCGATTTTACGACAGTCTACGGTTCCCAAAAAAATCGACTCAAAATCGATGTCGCAAAATTTATGTAGACCATTTAGAACCCTTAAATGTAAGAAAAATTCAAGTACAAAGTCAGTTTTTGCTCAGATATCTTTATAATCGTCGCTAACACACAAAACAAACAAATTTTAAATGTAAAAAAACACGTATAACAATTATATTTAATTGCAATACTCTTATTTTTTTATTTAAAATTTGACGGTGCCTGAGAAAATCGTTGTAAAATCGCTGTCGTAAAATCTGTGATCGTAAAATCGGGGTTCTACTGTACATTTAACATACACCTGTTAAATTTTTCATGAAATCCCAATACTGGAGAATCTCAAAAATAAAAAATGTTTGTTATAACATACACAATCAGCTGGTTCTTTGTGATCAGCTATCTTGACTTCTACTTTAGGTTTTCTGTTCATTGGAACGTAAAGTCAAGGCTGCTTGACTTTAGCTTTGGCGACGCCATTATATACAACTCCATAAGAAGCCATGTATTGAAAGCTATCGTAAAGCCAAATGTTAAAGTCAAATGCTAAAGTTTTCAACTGTGTAATTGCGTTAAAGGAAGAAAATTTGTCAGAGGTGGTATTTCACAACTCTACGCCTGCCAATAGATAGCAACTGTTGTACCTTTCATTTGAATGCAAAATTACAGTGGGGTGGGCATGTTTAGTTCTGAATGCAAACACAAATTTTCTCATGATTTTTAAACTGGCCAGGAATTTTTTTAATTAGAGCTGACAACGTATTCAGGTATAACTCACCAACCTTAAAAAGTAAATATGTTTAACATGGAATTTTTTGTGGACATTTTTGATTTTGAAAGTCTGCTCCCTATTTGTAACAATATATGTAGCAGGCATGCTGTTACTATAAAGGATTGTATCCATCATCACCAATATTTTAAGGTCAGAAAGGATAGACGGAAAAACACATCCACTGATATTTAAAACATTCGACAAACCTAACCCAAATATGTATTCACATTTTACATGTGACACCATGATGTCAGTTACAAATTATGTCATATTTGTGGCCATAGATATAGGTGCACAGATGTATTGTATTAAGTATTCAACATATATCATGGACTCAAAGCCTATTGATATGTGGCAATGTACCATCACAATATATTGGCAAAATGATAGCAGTGGCTACGATAGAGGCAGCAAAAGTTCTAAGTTTACCCAGTTACCATACACAAGAAATTATTGCACTGCTAATATTATTGGCTTTCTTACAGTTTTGTCATCGAGTAAGACAATGCAATAATTAACGCAGGCTTCTTATGGGCAAACTTTTTTTTATGACCAGTATTTAATTTGCTAAATTAATTTGTTAAAATTATTAGCCAGTTGTGTTCATAATTTCTGAAAACTTGTTCTAGAAATGTTTCCAAATAAGGGAACTGGTAGAAAGTTTCACTGTTATATTACCAAAATTAGTTAGAAAAATGGTTCAGTCTGTAGAAACAGCAGCAGTAGGGTGTTTAAAAATTTCCAGTAAATTCAGAAAATATTTAGGAAATGTTGAAAATGTTACATGATTTTTTAATGCAAATTACAGGATTTCAAAACAAAACTAAGTGGCAGCCCTGCAATTTAGTCAAATGACATATACATTTTAATTGATATGTTAAATGGTTAGAATTAAATGCTCTACACATGGAACTGCAAATATTTTTCTCTTCTTTGCTTGTTCTAACACATACACATACCACTACACTTGCCCCACCCATGTTATTACTCATCCAGTAAGACTATGCAATTCAAGGTCATGCACTTGCTGGGATCTGTTACCCAACAATGATAAGACATGATATGATACTGTACAACACTTCTTGTCAGTAGGAAAATTTCAAAATGCCATAGAATACTAACCACAGAGACCAATGGCAGCTTTAAGACTTTCAAAAGGCACAAGCAATGAAAGAATAATATAAAATCAATTAATGCATCAAATAATTTTTATGTTGCTTATGTCCTACATCCTGCATGATACCATGTTTTCTTCCACAACCACAAATTCACAGGGCAGGTGATCAACACAGAACATAAATTATGCCCTCACATTGGGCACCAAGTAACCATGAATGATCATTTCCCAGATTTTAGCATCCTCAAATACAATCTAAATAACACTCCCTGAACAGAGAGATAATTGCAACAATATAATGTGAAAAAATTCCCAAGCAAAAAACTTTTAGACACATACATATTTTTAAAAAAGGCAAAGATCTGCACTGTTGAGATTTCCTGTTTCAAACTATCATAACACTGTATCTTGTTATCATTGTATGCCACAAAACGAAGTAGGCCAGGGTTGTCTAGTGATTAGACTAGGTACCTGGGTCCAATTTCCTGTGGTTTCACTCCAGATTTTAGCACGTGGGAAGACATGGATGATGTTGTGGTTGGCCTGTGTGTTTACTTAAGGTGTTCTTCTCCCTACATCTCATTCAGCTGCTGTTCTATACTAACTTCACTTCATCCTTACCAGCCCTCAAGACCTCACTGCTAAGTGCTGCTCACAATTTCTCCACTCCACATTTATGCCACACAAGTGCTAATTTAAATATACCTACATACATTAGTTAATGCATCTAATCAACAACAAACAGCATAACTGAGCAGTTTTATTGTAAAGATGACAGCGTAGCACTTACAGTGACGCTTCACTGCTACTGCGGCTGCCATGAAGAACTCTCTTCTGCAATCGTTTGGAAATGTTCTCAGTGGAGTATGGATTGTTGGGCAACGGTGGTGCGCTTTCCCACTTCTTGTGTTCTCGCTCTGCAATAGTTCCTGGCACAAAAACAAACTAATATTATTGCACTGTCATATCTATAGGGCTGCCTGTACAAATGGGGAAGTTCCATTCCATGCATTACAGTAAGGGGAACTCGGTTGTGCATAGTTACCACAGCATTTAAATCACATGAACACTTGTGACACTAGCTGTGTAGAGGCGGTTAGGAATAAAGTGATCATTCAAAAAATCCTTCTGTATTTATATTTTCAGCCAATTTGTATCTTTTCACTGCATGTAAACATAAACAATGCCACATGCTTTTATTTACGTAGGCTTGTACAATGTTTCACCTACACAACACTGCTCCAAAAATGTTATCTACAATATCAACTAATTTAATACATAGGTGTTGAATAATTGCTATAATCAATAGTAGTCTCAGTTATTATAAATATCTACCCTACTAGTTAACGTCTCCAGATACTGTTTTTTTAATATGTGTAACTATCAAGCTCCATGGTATCCCATGAGTACTTTCGTATCTTCAGTTTTAATATAAAATTATTATGATAGGCAGACCAATACCACTATTACCAGATCTAGTGTTAGAGCATAAGGCAATAAGAGTGTGTTGAATCTCAAGTATTTTATGACCTCAGAATTAAACTTGAGAAAATTTAAAAAAATATGTTCTGTGAACCCTGCTGCTATTTACTATACATATATTAAATTTTAATAATTCTTTACAGTGATGTAATATGGTGATGACTTTTATGATAAAGCTTACACATACACAGAATAAATACTAAGAGCATCTCTATAACAGATGTAAAAAAAATTATAAAGGGTGATGTTTTAGGCCTACAAAAATATTTGTTTGACTCAATCATTCTGGCAGTAGTTTCATGCCATATATCAGTGTACATACAGTAATTTCTGCCAGTTTAGTACAAGTGTATTCCATTTTTTCCAGTTCAGTGTGATTACTCATCCATATATTTGTCTTAATGCTAGAATGAAATGTTATGAGTATGCCTAGGTAACTTTAAACTCCTGAGTCATAAAATGCTACTCTTAATAGTATATTAAAAAAACACCTCGCTTACCACATTTATTTACGAGACACAACCGATTGCTAAACTGTATGGAAGGAACGTCTTTGTATGTTAACTGTCAAAGTGGAAGGTCAAGCCACAAGAGAAGTCAGGATATTATTCTGCCAGCAGATAAAGGATCTACAATAATAATCTTCAAGGAGAAAGACAATTCAGAAGCAGAAAAACAGCTCAATGTCCTTCCACCTACCGATCCCAATTCCAAATTTTGAGAACAAATCAACCCGATTCCTGACCACTCACAGCCCCTTCAAGGCATTTAATCTAAATCTATACAGTTGCTAACTCCAGTAAAACTGCCACATCTGAAGTGCTATACAAAGAATATCAGCACTCCTAGATGCTCACCCGCAACTCTTTAGGTACGAAAGCTTTCATTATACGTAAGATATACAAATAAATAATTTTCTAGAGCATGTCAGAAACCTGGACACTACCCCACAATATGTTTACCATAATTACTGGAACGTAAGACTGTTTTGTTCCAATTTTTACCTCCCTAAAACTGGGGGTCGTCTTATCTTCTAGACTTGTGACGACATTTATGTTTTTTTAAATCCATTTGTTTGGCATTTCAAATCTGTATTCCGTACTAAAATATAAAATCACAGGGGAAATTAAAGTTTTCATACTAAACGTAGCATGTGTAAATTGAGTGCCCATTCCAGTGCATTATGTGTGCATGTTTTGGGTTATGTAAATATTATTTAAAGCAGACAGACTTAATTTAATTTTAACCATGCTTGATGATTGTGAAACATGTTTCATCTACATAACAAACTGAATAACGTAAAATTTATGTTTCAATAGTGTTATTAAATTTTTCTGGTGTTTTTTTTTTTTTGCGAAAAATTATTTTTTTCCTCTAGACCAAAGAAAAAATATAGGGGTCGTTTCATATTTCAAGTCGTCTTATTTCCAGGTGAATACATACATAGTAGCCACTGATGTTGTTTCCAAGTACACACAAATATTCTACACTTCTCTGGACTGTCTGTAATAAAACACTACTACAACCTGAGACCACCAACAGCAAACAATCCACAGGTTTTCTGGTAGAACTGGCGAGATTCACTCTCTGATTCCTACATAATCAATACCTGCTGATAGCCATATTTCTGGGTTTATTTCATTGACAACATCTATATGATTTGGACTGAATGAATCTTTCAATAACTCCTCAACAACCTGGAAACCCACAGTGTTCTAACATTCACCTAGGACTACTCCAAAGTCACAGGCCATATTTCTGGAGGTAGAACTTACTCTACAAAATGGCAAAATTGAAACAGTTATTCACAGCAAACCTAATAATCTTCAGTATTCACTTTGACAGTTACTATCCTTTATTTTGAAAGACATCCTTTCCATACTGTCTATAAATCACAGCCAAACATATGCTACACTGGAAATGCCCTGAAAAAGCAGTGTGATCAAATAGCCATAGCATTTACTGGCAGAAGGTCGTAGAAGTACAGGTCTGGACACTCGCCTATCTACCAATGTATTTAGCTTGATCCCCTTGTTGTTTGGCTGCAGTTCACCAAGTTACCGAGTGTGTTGTACGTCTTTGGCGCTGCAATCAGGGCGGTTGGACTCAAACTCTGCCCACTTTTTTCCAATGTTTATATTATAAACTGAATGCAGATTGCTGAAGCCATAATTTAGGATTGTTAGCGAAGGAAGTATTTCATAAATTGTTAAAATATATGTTTTGATAAAAAGTGGGAGGAAAGTGGGCGGAGTTTGAGTCCGACCACCCTGATAGTAGCCCCAATTACGCACAACATTCTCTGTAAATTGGTGAACTGCAGCCAAACAACAAGGAGGTGAAGTTTCCAGGCGAGTGTACACACCTGTTCTTCTACGGTCGTGCCCCAAACCAATTATTAACAGACAGAGCCAGCGAGCCACACCAAACCTCAAACCTGAGACAGTAACTTACATCCCTTTGATAGATCCCTGCCATGAAGATGTCAAAAAAAACTAAAAAGAATTCTAAACCATGGACACAAATACCTGTTCCCTCACCACTTATCCATAACCTGTTCTCCAAACCCTCTAGGCTGATTTTTAAATTACTGCCAAAGTTCCACAATAAACTAGTGCACCTCACAACTACCACACAGCCTTACTCTCAGCATGGTCAATACACCCGAAGGGTTCTATCCATCCAATAGCTCTTACTGCAGCACCTGAGCAAAACATCAACCATCCGCCTCATTTCATAGCCGGCTAACCAACTGTACATACCTAATTCAAGTCAACTACAGCTGTGCAGCACAAAACTTGATCTACTACCTACAATGCACCCCAGTGCAATGCTGAACCACTTACACACTTAAGACGATGACTGGCCCCAGGGCAGATATCAAACAAAGCGATATCCAGCTCCAACATAAACCACAGGAAAAATACAGGTAAGCAGTTCCTACACATGCAGCCTCCCACAAACAATTTTAATTTATGATTCAATAGTGGCATAGCCCTTACCACCCTCAGGCGAAAATGCAGAACTCAGATGCTAGGAAATAATAGAACATCAATACTATACATTACCAAAGCCAGGCGACCACCAGACCTTAGTACATTCTTTGAGTACAGTACTTGAGTGAATTTCTATCTAAATGTTATATTATCCATGCAGCCTTTTACTGCCTTTCTTAATATTTTGACAACTAACAGGAAAAAGTGCAGTTAATCAATAAATAGGGGATATAACATATTTTCTGACACTTGGGGATCCTTGTTTCAGATAAACTCCTAAATAGTACATACCCATATTCAACTGTTATAAGACCCAGGCATTCAAAAATATCACGTTAAAAATAATTTGTTTTAGAGGCGAAGCAAAGTTCAAAAGAGGAAAATAATACCATACTTGTTTTACAGTGTTGGTGAAAATAAATGATCCAGTAAATACACACATGTAGGCTACTTTGCAAATACAAAATTTACAAACTAAAATATTCACTTATGTACAATATTTCTATTGCAATTTTTAAAGCAGGCCTAAACATTACTGAAATTGAAAAAGTTACTTGCATAGGCTATATTGCCGCTTCATTATTTAAATTTTAATATTAACACATTTCTACAATACTGTACACAGTACTTTTTAATTAAACTGACTTGCTTTAATATTTCATTCCTTTAAGTTTCTTGGATATACAAAACAAAATTACGGTATTCTCATTTGATCCTAGACCTCTGTTCTATCCTAAATTATGTGCATCTCAAACCACCACAAAAATTAAATGCTTAGTTACCATTCCCTGACAGCCTTTGCATGCAATTATCTGTCTGTTAAATACCTGGGCGTGGTGGTGTGGACAGAACAAAGTCCATATGAAGTCTCTCATCTTCACCATCTGATTTGGAAACACTTCCTTCTGGTTTTGATTGCACAGAAGAGCCAACATTTCTGCAAAGACAAGAAATGCATGAGCAAAGCTAAACAAAACACAATTCCTAAATCTGTTAGTCTGCAAATAAAACTCCAGCATCTTCCCGCACTTATTTTAAGGGGAATGGAAAGGCAAGATGTCGAGTGAATGACTGGAATACTCAACTGTCGATAAAATCTGAACTATTAACCATAATTCAATGGGACTTTTTCACCAAGTAGATCTTTTGTTATTGGAAGTCTATTTAAACAATACTAGACTGTAGTGTGCTTTGTTTTCAAGTAAAAAATTTAAAACTGTTTTTAAAAAAGTAAGGGCTTGAAACAACAATCGCTACAAAAATAGTAAACTTTCATGTTTATAATTATTAGTACATATAGTAATATCCAGGGCTCTATAATAATTGAATTTCAAAAATATTTTTGTTTTAATTTTAAAATAATTTTAACACCCATAAACATCTACATGAGAAGTTTTCGGATGGTAAAATGCTTCCAAAACAAAATGTGAGTAATTTTTTAAATTTGGTTATTATAGATTTCTAGATATTGATTTGATACTTACAAAAATAAAAGTTTTCAGTTTTTATAGATTTTGTGGTTTCAAGCTCTCATTTCTCAAAAAACACTTCTTAAATTTTTACTCGAAAACAAAGCGGCATAGATATACACTAATAAAATAGCTCTCTGCAAAAGAGTCCAATCAATTAATGATGAGTAGTTAAGATTTTATCGACAACAAAAAAAAAATATTCGAGGTACAGTAGTGTGTTTTGAATATAAAAGAGATTATATTACTACATATGCTCCTGGGGTGCCTGCATCAATCTAGTGCTCATATACCTTTATCAAAGAGCATGCTGAAAATGGCCAAATAATGTTTTTTCCAGATGCATACAGCACTTGTGGCTTTTATTATTTTTGAAGAAAACCACCCTAGGACAGATCAATCTTTTATTATTCAACACGTGTACAGTTTGCACTAGGTCACAGCATTAAATTGAGAGAAATATCTGATATTCTATCGCATGTTTTGCGTGAATGTGCTAGCTGTCATGTTGCGTCCTCATGGCGGTGCATCACTAGGAGATAAAGTACGCGAAAGAGCTATCTCCCTCCATCCAGGAATGAGAGGTGGCATTTCTTCTTCCGTCCCTTCTTCGTATTCTCTTTTCAGTTGTCTTTTGCCTGCTGGGAGAAACTGCACACAGTTCAACACTGAACCACAGCCCACTTGTATTTACAGCACACTTAAAGTGAAGTATCTGTACAGTAAGGTGCCGAGTTATGTTCTTGAGCCCGTTATGTAACTTGATTTTTCTGTAAGTCAATCGTATGTAATGAACCTGAATGCAACTTCAAAAGAAACTAATATTTTTTTAATGTAATGTTTTAGAAGCAACTAATGTTTGCAGAACCTAAAGGTAATAAATAAGGCTTATACAAAAAAAATAATACTGTAAACACCCTTGTAACACGCAGAATATTTCAAAGTTATTAACTTTGCAAAACGCAGGGTGTGCGTGACGACAGAGGTACAACCTGCGTGTGGGCCGAGCCTACCCAGCAGGAGATACGTCTGCACGGCACTCGCACATGCTCAACACGCACAGCAGAGATGATGCCTGTGGCTGACCAGCCCAGTCACTTGCACTGAGCACATCTCTGCTGAGTTGTAAGTTTCGTGGAGGAAGTTATAAGTGCTGCTCATTAAACACATCTGCTGTGCGAGCGTTAAGTAAATTGCTGTGACGGGATAACTGTGCCCTATAAAAGATGCAATTTGGACTCTGTGTGTCATTCTGTAGTTAAAAAATATAAATGCTTGTGTAATGTATGTTCAGTAATTAATCCGCAGGCTGTAATTGAAACGTCATATTCTTCTCCATAGCCAGGTGCATTGCCCAAGATAAGCAGCACTTCAAATGAAATTTCGTTCTTAGCATAATATTCCTTTACGTTGCGAACAAAATGATTACTGAACCAATCTCCAAACACACGGGTAGCCGAGATGGTGTTAGATTTCCAGTTTACTGGCACCTTACTCTGGCCAATTTTCGGGAATAATAAATTGCAAGCGATTTAGGTTTCAAGTTTCCGGACGCATGTGTCTATATATATGTGTGTGTGTATCTATATATATATATATATACATATATGTATTTTTTTTTCTTTTAATTTATGCACACAATGCAACTACCGTATTTGCCGGCATATACGACAACCATTTTTACATATTTTTGGCCTTCAAAAATTGCTACTCGTCTTATATGAAGGTGCAAAAATTGTTGGTAACCCAAAATCATTTGAAAGCGTATGATGTTTCAAAGAATTGCGTTTTTCGTCACAAATGAAAAATGAAAAAGAGTGCCCCATTTTTTTAATAAAATTTAAGGTAAAATATTTTGATGAGCGTCATTCATAACAAAGGACACTTCCTCGCAGCGAAGCAGCGATTGATGTAGCTGGAGCGCATGCCTAGATCCTTTGTCTCGCCAGCCCACAACTCTCGTATGGAGAAAACGAGGATCTAGGTACCGCGAGCCTAGATCATTTGTTTTGCCGGCACAAAACTCTCAGGTGGAGAAATCGAGGATCTAGATACCGTACCACACATTCATGTGTCTGCTGTCTAGTGCTAGGCTGGCAGGCGACAGCAACTGTTGTAGCCCGGCGTTGCCATGTAGCGCACTGTGTGCCTTAGTCCGGCGTTGCCAAGTCACGCACAGTTGCCGCCATGCATTTCCTTGGCTCTTGGCCGCCCAGAGGGCAGTAGTAGCCAATGTTATTCGTTTGCGTGTGTACTATTATGTTTATATAACCGTAATAAATATGTACGTTGAAAATATTTGAACTAAATTTTTTATGTTTCTGGCAAAGGAAACAAATATTTTTCTGCCTGGAATTTCAAAATTAGTACCGTAATATCCTTTTTTTCTTCCAAGATTTTGTACCTTCAAAACCATGACTCGTCTTATATGCGGGGTCGTCCTATATGCCCGCAAATACGGTACATAATACTACGTCCTTCCTTTATACGTTTTGTGTTATTTTTATAAGTTTCTTTTCTGTCTTATCTGCACTAGTTTTCGCAAATGCTTGCCATTAGTTTTTTTATTGCACTTAAGACAAAAGTGGAATACCCCTTTACTGTCTATGTTAGTAATATCATTAACGCATCCTACATTCTAAAATTAACTATAGTACTTTGTTGTGTGTTTTTTTTCCTATATACAAATTGACTACTAATAGTGGACCTTTCCCTGAGGCTATGAACTTGGTGCCAGTGCTACACTGCGCGAGTACTCTGTCAGAACCTTGACTCTGGCGTGAGTTTGAACTTTCCCCCCGCCGCCACGTACTTTCGCTATCCTCGGACAGCTTCAGTGATACCTGTACCCCTTCCTTGACTCTGCCGCCTTCCGCTCTATTTCCCCTTCTTCTTTTGGTAAGCACAGCCGGCTCGCTCTCTGGTGTGGGTCAGTCTCAGCTAGTTATTCCTCCGATGCACATCGTCTCTCGGCCCTTTCGACGCTCTGGTGGTCGTAGTGTCTTTGGTAAGTTGACTTTTGAGTTTTGTTAATGTTAGTTTCCTTTGAAGTCGTTTGCACCTTCTGAGCAGTATTTTGCATGTTTACTTCTGGTTTTTTCCTTACCATTTTGGTAAAGGGCACCGCTGGGGAGTCGAAGGGACCAAGACTAACGACATGGTATGCCCCGTTCAATGTGTGATGTTTGGTACTTGCGTATTGTAATAGAATTATGAGCAAACTTGAACAATGTGTTTTTTCAATGGTCTGTTTATGTCATTGTTTTGTACGGTTGTTGCAATGAAAATCTAAATTATTCGCTTGAAATCAACCTATATCTGTTTTGTTGTAATTTTGGGAGAGGTATGGGATCTCCTCGGGATTAGCCCAACTTGTTTCTGCGTACTATCACAGTACAACATGCAATAGTACATTCTACCTTAGAGTAATAAAACACCAGAGATTAACCACAGGCAACATTAACTAGCTTCCGAGTTAGCGACATGTAGCAAAAATTTTGTTTCCTTTGTCCTCCTGTTTGTGTCATTCAGAGTGACGAATCTAGCTCTTCATTGTCACGCAATTGTTACTTTAAAATGTTTTTGTAAAATGTGTGAAACTACAGTTTACCTATTTCATGTTTCTCGTGAAAACCACCACAAGACACTTTCATCTGTTTACCTTGCCTGGCATAAATGAATGGAAATACAGCATGCTTCTGTTTATGCCTTTGGCGAGTGTGGTCGCATAACACTGACCAAGGAGCATACGAACCAAGGGAGCACTAACCGCCATAACCAATATTACATGGACATTATGCCAGTGGGGAACAGGTACTTGTATGTAGTTAGAAACAGTTCTATCAGTGTCAAGTCTCACCACAGTTAAAAACAACAGATTTGATAACTATTCAAATAAGTTGAAAAATTAAAATTTTTAGTCTGTAATAATTTATCTGTCACACATCTAAAATAAACTGCGTCATAAAATTGAAGTAATAATATGAAACAGCAATAGTTGAAGGCCTACATGATTATAGACTACATGTAAGTACCTCCAGCTATCTTACATTTCTAGTGGAAGTAGCGAATGACATATTGCGACATGGTTATGTTTCAATGTGGTACATAATTTTTTTGTAATTGGTTTGTTGTGCAGTTATGTTACTGCACATTAGGAATGCCTGGCATTATCAGACAAAGGCACATAATTAAATGATACACAAATGTTCATTATAAAATATTTTCATGTGCTTAAGTATACTAACATTCATATTCTCCTTAAGCTTACAATTAATGCCTATTTCAAGCAAGTGTTGTGCAAGATGTTAGTTGGTCTAGGGATGAAGTTCCTGACTGATAATCCAATATTCGTGGGTTCAAATCTCTGCAGCATTGCTTAATTCTTTAACGGAGAAAAGAAACCAAGAACTATAATTACAGTATTTCATTGCAATTAATTTTAAAAAAAATGAATTATTTTCTAAGACACAAACATTTAACTAAAGTTTCACTTCAACCAGTAATAATAACCAATATTTTTTACCATTTGAATAAGTAGATTTAGTTTTAACAGGTGCAATTTATAGTTTTCACTGATTCCCACTGTGGTGGCACCGCACTCTCTCTTCAGTACTATGCCCCACTAGTTGCTTACACTGCTCCACAAAGAAAGTTGGTAATCTGGTCAGTTCTCATACCTGCTCCGGTCTCAGCGGTGAGCTACTCTTACCTCAGGGTTCGTGGTATCGAGGGATGGACGCATGCATAACAGCATTTAAAATCACGTGGTCAGATTAACAGCCCATATTTATTACTCTCTCATTGGAAACTCACGCAACCGTGCTTACATCGGCACGTACAAACTCCTTGTACAAAATAAAATGTTATTGAAAGCGAACTGAACCAAAATTAAACATAACTCAAAAGAAAAATAGCACGTGCTCAACTCAAATCATAAACCGATAGTGGGCCGGCCACACGGTTAAAACGGCTGCAAATTTACATTAAATAATGAAATAGATTGAAGCTAATGCATAGTCCTAAAAAGTCCTTCCATTGCCTTCCAACGCGGCCCCATCTCTTCCACTCGCGCCCCTCGGCTTACCACGTGCAAACCTCGCACAACACCGCACACGTCCGGCCTCCTCGACGGTCAAGAACAGAGTAACAAGCCACGGCGACCACAATGGCGTCCCAAGGCACCATGGCGGCCTACCTTCCGGTTAGAATGTTCCATGACCTTCTACCAA
>PNEQ01002315.1:0-37340 GCA_003012365.1 Medauroidea extradentata | reverse complement strand
TTCATTCAGGGTTCGAACCCACTATTTTCCCTGAGATATTAGAGTGTGTTTCATACCGACTGGTGTTCAGTCGTGAGCTACGTGGAGCTGTGTGTGTGTGCCAATCACATTCGGTAGCTCACCGCGAGGTGGGGCCGAGTGGGGCATCACATATATTTTGCGACACAAGAGTGATGGGCAGCCGGTACCATCACACTACCCTACACCTAACTGATACCAGGCTGACCAGCTCTTGGTTCTGAAGTGTCAGTAACACTGGCTAGCATTAATTTATGCAAACAAGTAAGCAACAGTAGAGACTTTAGAAATACAACTGACTAATTGAAAAACTATACCCCAAGCGCAGGCTGGTCGCTTCACACCACTGGATCAAATTTTATCTTTAGTATCTGTGAAAAATCATTGGCAAATTGTGAATGTTAACAGATTTTGATTAAGATTGTAGATTGTAGTGGTACCTCATTTATTTACAGCAGTAGCCCCAAAATCTTTTATGGTGAGACATTACAGCATGTGCGCTCTTTTATCTCCAAAATCCTACTCATGAAAGAATTATGTATAGTACACCCTCTACGTACATACAGACTGACTGAGATACATAAAAAATTTATAAAATCTGAATAAAGTTCAAGAAAGGAAATTCTTTGTAAACAAAAACTACTTATAAACATCTGCAAACATAAATACAAAGTACATATTTGCAAAACAAACACCCAAAAATTTCAGCACAATAAATTATTTTCGGTGTGTTATAGGAAAAAACAGACCAGAGACTTTGGGGAGTTCTGTTCTAATCACACCGTTTACATGGACTATACAGCTCATCCTGTTTGGCAAGATACCTGTATAATGTAGTAATGTCAATACACTAACACCTTGCACTCAAAAGTAGCCAGATACTTAATTTCTATAGTTTCGAGTAAGATCATCTGTTCTGCCCACCTAAGTACACATTACAATTGATTTTAGATGTGGCTCGAAATATATTTTTGGAATATTTTTAGATAAAATTTGTTTAAGTATCTGCTTTTATTTTTAAGGGTAAAGGGAAGGAGAGGTTGTTACCAATAAACCCCTCAATCTTTAGTTTCATCTCTGGGGTGGATATCGCATATTTACTTATTTTTTGCAGGGATATTGTAATATTGTTAGTAGAAATGATACTATACTTAAACAGGTAAAAAGGTTTCGAATAAAATTAAATCCTGGAAGACTGACTATGACATATGTATATATGGGGCCACAATGCCAAATAGTCTGACCATTTGCCTCCCACCAAGACGATCCAGGTTCGATTCCTGATGAGGCCAGTCCCTGGATTTTCACAAGTGGGATTCATGCTTGATGTCGCTGGGCGGCGGGTTTTCTCAGAGATATCGTATTTCCCTTGCCCCTTCACTCCATCACTGCTCCACACTCACCTCGTGTCACCCGCACCAGCACTCAAGACCAAAATCTCTCACTTATGTAAGAAATGTGGCAGACTCTTTCACTTGTATTCTAAGGTTTGGGAATTAAAGCACACCAAACTGACAAGGTAACTTCTCAAGTTTTACAGCTAATAATCTCTTGGAAAACCAAATACTGCATATACTTTTCTAATGATAAAAAAATTCATCAATGCCTTTCTTGTTCATTACATTATTATTAATTGCAGATGTCAACCTTACAGTGAGGACAAATTATTGTACTATCCCTCTCCTCCACTATCGCTGTTCTACAGCTCTCAGTTGTGATTACAAAATAACGTATTGACCCTCAGTGAAGCATTAAAGCTATAAAACAAAGTGATGTTTTACCTGGGGCGAGGTACAGGCTTTGCCTCTTGCTCGAACTCATCCAGAAGCATCAGGCTACTCATCTGTCGTCGCGTCACTGTGGCGTAGTCTTCTGTGTACTCGCTGTCCTGCTGCCCAAACTCTGACAAACAGTCCACAGCTGTGAACAGAGAAATCATAGTATCTACTATATTGCAATAATGTCTGTTGCCTCATTCACAACATAAACTTATCAGTCAGCTCAGTAGGGAACTGAGAAAAATACAAACTTCTTGTTCTGAAAGTTGCCAGAGTAAACCAAAACATGTATAAAGTTGTAGCTGATATAATGGATGTTTAGTATTGTACAGTACCACAATACTAGGTATATATGATACTAAAAATAAAAATCGGCAGTTTTTTTTATAGTAAGCCACCATCACAGTATAATAAACTGTAATTAAGTATTAAAACAATGCAAATTTTTGTATCCTTAGTTAATATTCTAATCTCTGAAGGAAAATAAACCTCATAACTGACAGCCAATACAGTAATTGTTTTCCTCTGAATTTCGTATTACTGCTATATTACATGTTAATTTAACCAGTTACTTAGATGAACAAAATAAAAAGCAAATTAATTTATAGTTTGCATCACTGATGTCGAATATATAAAGTTCATGTGAACATAGAGACCATTGATGAGATAACACCATTTGAATGTGAGCATTGATAAGCTCTAAAATTAATGTTATCGTTTTATTTGCTGTTTTGTTACACGCACACACGCATTATTAATAGGTAACATGATTAGCATAATGCTTTACTTACAAGATGACTTATACAGCTGGACATTTGTGGCCTCTGCTACCTCAGATCCCCCATCCTGGATGGAAGCATACTCCTCTGCTGACCCACCATAGCCACCATCAGGAGTCACTGCGCGGAAGCCACTCTTGGAGACTTGAGCATCATTCATGATGTCACTGTCCTTTGAGTCCTGGTTCTCGGATACCTCCTCTATCCTCGAGTCTTTGTCGAGGAAGGTGAAGCTATGCACAGAGCCGGCTTCTGACAGCATTTCTTCTATGGCCTCCTCGCTGCACTCTGACAGGTCCGAGATCTCCTCAGCATCCCGGTCCCCAATGAGAGCTCGAAAGCCTTCGCTGGGGTTCGGGACCAGCATCGGCACAGGTATCGGCTGGTTGGCATTTGAGCCCGACTTGAGGCGGCGCTTCTGGAAGAGCCAGTTCTCTTCCCATGAATCCACTGGACTCAGTAAGTCCGTAGCCCGAGATGGCGTCCTGTCCGTCACGTCGTCTGCATCACTGTTGCTATTATCCGTGTCCTCTCCTATTATTGCAATCAGAAAAAGCACAGCTCAAACATCCTGGTATACTTTTAGTAAAGAAACACAAATGCCAAACTGTAGGAACAGTAAAGCAAATATTATGTTTCAATGTAAAAATAACAAAAATTTTATACGCTATATCTTTAAGTAAAAATTTTTTAAAGTTAGAATAATTATCAAAATTGAGGGACTTAGAAGCAAAGGGGTATAAGTGCATTTTCATGAAACGTGAGTTTGGTGCATATTTTGGTAGTTGAAATGTAAAGAAATAATTTTGTGGCCAAGAGGTATGTGTGACACAGTCTCTTGGGCCATAATTTGGTGGCGTTTTAGAAAAACAGCAGTCATAAAATATGCTGTTAGTGTGAGAAGCAAAGATGTTATGTGTGTCACTTATACTCCTTTGCATCTAAGCCCCTCAATTTGGATATGAAACAAATTGTACATAATCAGCACTTAAAATTGAAATAGCTCCTGCAAATACTATTTTTAGATCATTTTTCCACAACTTTCATATTCCTCCAAGAGGAAAGAACCAAATAAGGATACAAAAGAAATTAAATTATGACCCATCAACACCACAGCATTTCAAAACGTTGCATTTATGCAGTAAAAAAATGCCAGTCTAAATAAATGCTTTGATGTTGGAAGTTACCCAACTGACATTATGCAGCACCCATGCAAATATGTTGAAACAAAATAAGAAAAAAATGTGTCCACGCAGAATTTGTAACTATGTCTTAATTTATAATTTACTTTTGTACCTTCACTAAACTGAATAGGTACACTCTTGTTGAGTACTGCATAGTCCATTTTTATCAAAGAAGATGTAAATTTCAAAAACAAAATTTAAATTTCTTCCCTATAGTTTCTTTGTTCTTGAATGGGGTGGGGAAAACACTGAACTTGTATAATAAATAACTATCAAACGCACACTGGGAATCCAAGTATAATGCAATTTGAATAATGGTAAATGTGGAACATCAGAGGCTTCCCCCTACTCTGTATTGAATGAAACTTAAGGTAATTTCCTTTTGGAGATTTTTGAAACACACAAACTTTTATGTTCATACTATCTGTGGACTACTCTAAGTTCTTCTCGCCCCTTGCGAATTATGTAGCACCAATTAAAACATGTCCTTTATATACTTGAAGTTAAGGACGTTGGACCCGTAAAAATGCATTATTTTATATTTATACCAAACGTGGTTCAACTTTAACACACAAGATAAAATGTCATTTCCCCAAATAACAAAAAATTAGGTCCCATAGTTTTAACATAAATCACCTATCAAAGTGGCAAAATGGCTGCTGTGGCATAGCCAAAAACAAAAAAATTAACTTGTACAAACAGGATAATTCAAATTGATACTAATTTATATGGGCTACTTCAAGACACTTTTGTAAATACAAATGGATAAATTTTTGTATTTTTTAAAAGTTGATGAAAATGAGTAAATTTTTGCACAACTTTGACTTTTGTCTACTACTAAAGTTTTTAAAACTAACTTATGTCAAAAACGTCATAATTTGCATTGATACACTAACTTTCAGTTCCTGTAATTTTGAATTCATTAGTTAATTACTTTTTGATTTTGGCTACACTACAATGGCCATTTTGAGACTTTGATGAGTGATTATGCAAAAACTATGGAGTGTAATTTTTTTATTTGGGGAAATGACATATCTTATGTGTGTAAAAGTTGAACAGTGTTTGGCATAAATATAAAAAAATTAGATTTTACGAGTCCAATGCCAGTAAGTCAAATGGGCTTTATGTCTTGACAGCGAGATCATTAGAGACTTGTAAACCCAACTTACGTTAACAGAAACTGCAAGAGAAGGCTTATGTCAATGACCAATACAGCATTCACCTAAGTCACGAAAACCCTAAATCAGAATGGCCAGAACTGGAAATCAAACCCAGGTCCCTCCTAATGCAATACAATGTAATACTGTTGTGTAGTGTATTCTCTGGGAGTGTATAATAATAATAATAATTTCAGACAGCATAATTCAAATGCTGCCACTACAAATGGCAGGTCACAAATATTTTGTCCGTAAATATATGATAATACCAGCTAATCAAAGACTGAATAGTATTTAGTAAAATGTACATTCTATAAAGGAACAAATATTTTTATTATTCTTGCATTTTCTGCTGTAGTAAATATGCAGTAACTTTACCATACTGCACATAAAGAACAGTAATACATGGCATTGAAAAAGGATAATATTGTATGTATTTGTGTAACTAAGGTTTATCTTGACCTTACTCATTTTATCCTCAACAATTTTGTGTTTTTTGCAGGCAGAGATAGCAACATCACTACCACTACGTGCCAAACGTTAACCAGCCAAGCAGCAGTTTTCATAGGAACTGGTCACAGCCAAGCAGCACTTGTGTAAAAACTGGCCATATTTTGTGACACTGGCGCTACCTTTCTCTTCTCATTGAACACTTAAACCATTCTTAGTCTTTATCATGTAAGGTAAGTTAAGTGTGAATTGTGTCTAACCTTAGCCTGAGGCACCCATGCTTACTGTGGCAACTGACGACCACACATCAGTACTGTACTTGTGATACTGACTTAGGCCACATGGACCTAAGCCATAGTTTTTCAACCAAAATCTGCCTCAAGAGACTCCTGCTAACCTGAGTGGATCCCCTTTACTGGTTAGCTGGTACTCTTTCAACCAAACCTAACCACTGTGAAATTTCATCTCACTTTAGCATATGACCACCCCTACCTAGCTTAAAAAGTACTGTGTATCTTTCAGTCAGATGAATATCCAGCCAACAGAGATCCACAAATGTATTACCATCAACAATATCCATGCCAAGTTCTGGAAATGGCACACGGTGCTTCTGTATAAAATTAAGGCCAGACAGGTAAAAGTCGAGTTCTGTATCGGGGCCATGTTCGTGGTCGTCTTCAGAACTGTTGTAAGTCGTCACTTGTTCGATACACTCCTCAACCTAGAGCAGAAGAAGCAAAATTGTTACCAATAAAAGGTTAAAGTTGAAAACATTTTTTCAGCCATATATTTATAACTTTGTACTGTATTTAGGTTAGTGAAAAATTATTTTTTACTGAACTCGCAGATAAACTTTTTAAGAACAATTCTACTACTGTTACCGACATTCTCAAGTGGTAGATATTTTAGAGCTATTGTACCTGAATGTATCAGTCTGTTTCTTGGAATCATACAGTCAGAGCCATAAAGCAGTCTGCAATTGTGTTGAGCTCTCAATGCTTATAAGTTCTTTCGAATCGTATTTGTTAATCTAAGTTTTTGTCTAGCCAAACAAATAAAACTTAAAATAATATCAGAAGCCAGAGTGAGAACTTTTTGACGTATTACTACATTATCAGTTACGTAGCTTATTGAGACTTATTAAAATTATGTCAAACCTCATTAATACAAACCTAGAGAGACATACATTTTTGCACTTTGTTATAACGAGGTTTGCATTAACAGGTGTTTACAAAAACTCAAAAAGTTCTTTAAATATATTTTCAGAATGTTTAGTCCCAAAACCCAAACTTTCATATCAACACCATGACTTTTAACAAATAAAGTTGATATATACAGTACTGTTTTATGTATAGGAGAACTTTTCATTAAAAATTTAAGTTAATAGTTAAATTTTTATTTCATTCCACAGGAAAAGAAAACTACTTAGTATTAATGATAATTTTGTTTTCATAAGGTTTGTTTAATGAGGTTGCACTGTATAGGCTGTTCACAATAAACTGAGCACTATTGGCAGAACTTGTAAATAATTAAAATATATATTTTATTGGACCAATAGATGTTAACTTTTGAGTGTGTTGAAAAATTTACACTGGTTTATAGTTACATGAAACTTTTCATATTAAAAATAGCAAAGATGGCTGTAAAACTGCTGAAAGAAAACTTAATGCAGTGCTCACTTTATCGTGAACGGCCTATAACAGAGTTACCACATTGACCACTGAATGGTTTTCTTATACAAAATTGGTTCCATGGTCTGAAATTAGTACTATCAAAATGTTTATAAGAACAGTTTTTCAAGAATATCACAGCATGGCCAAGAAGACAAATTTTAAACCATTAAAAAATACCGTCAAATTGATATTTTACTACAGGGGTTTCTGTATAAATATTTCTTGTGGATTAGTTCAGATAACCTCTTTGTACATCAGATTAATTTAGTGGTTCAGCCAATAGTTGTTAGGATAAACAAGCTGCTAGGTGAGTTTACTCCGGAGCAGGCCATGTATAACTAACCACTGTTGCATGCCACTTATTGAAAGGTTATTTTATTGATTAGCATATATTTGTTTTTTTCTTTCTTTTATTTGATTTTGTGTGTTTTGTTTGGAAAGTTGAATGACTGTAATCATTTCAGCTTTTTGTTTCAAATTATCTGCAATTTCATTGCAAGGTTAGTCAATGAACCCCTTTATACTGGGCCTAGAGTTAAGTTCTTTAAACCTGGTTAGGTTAGGTGACACATTCACTTTATTTTCTTAATTTTGTTTTTCTTTTATTAGTCTTGCATGTTTTTCAATATTTCTGCCATAGTTTTTTTTTTTTACTATTTTTTTGTCTATTTGTATTTTTATTCATATATTGGGAGTCGGATAATCTCAAACCCAGACTGCAGTTTTTGCCACGGGCTAAAAGGCTTTTGAAGCATAAGAATTTCACAAGATACCTATGGTATGCCATTACGTAATCTGTCAGTGTGTGACCTTTAAGTTATAACAAAGGTGACAGCAACAAACGGAAGACACCCTGAGATAAGTTTCAAAAAGAATTTTGATTGGATGGAACTTTTCTATAATATTATCACGTCGTAAATGTTTTAATTTTATTCTAGTTTTGTTTGGAGTGTTGAAATGTCTTTGACTCTGCTGTGGGAAGGCAGGGGTCTGGTTATTTCGTAACGAGTGCTCGCCTTTGTGCCGGGTGTGCCCGATTTCCGAGAGTCGACCACCTCTCCTAGCAAGATGAACAGTTTTTCGCCTGGCAACAATGGGCGTTAGTTGTGAAACTCAGTGCCCGGGTGTAGGCCGCGCCAAGGTTATTGGCCAGAGCTTTGCTGACTCGGCAGGAGGGTTCGTGTCGATGGGGCAGTTGGATGCCATTTTCAGGGAGTCAATCTTTGTCGTCTGCCGGAAACAGACGTGTTGTTGGGACCAGAGGCCTGACAGGAACCTCAGGCTGTTGAAAATCTACATTTGTGCCGTGAAACGTCAGCCTTGGGATGGCAACCACCTTCTAAGGGCTAGAAAGTCGGTGGTGCACTTGCTTTAAGAGATATTAGCGAAAACCGTAGTGTTGGCATCGGCAGAGAAACCTGCTTCCAAGGGCTTGACCGTGAGCTGAGGTTTGGACGCCCTGGCCGTAGAAGACCGACGTCACAAATCGTAGTTTTCCGCCTGATGAAGCTATAGCGATAAGTTAACAATAAGTTCTGTAGTATTTTAAGGCAGACGGTAAAATCAAAGTTAGGGTTAATGTTAACGTTATTGGTAAAGTATAGTAAAAAGTTAAATGTAAAGTTAAGATCTGAAGTTATTAGTTGTGATACATTAAACCAGGAGAGAGCGTGAGTCTCAGTCTGAAATCCTACACACACATGCGAAAGATAAAAGTAATTTGTAAATTAAACAAATTTTAATCATTTTTGTAATTGAAACTCTTAAAAGGTCGCTGATTTTAAATAATCTTTAAATGTTTGTTTGTAACCTGTGGTGTTAAATAATACATAACTTGTACTTATTGAAATTTATTAATATTCAGTTCGGTCTAAATAATGGTTAATTGATAATTGTCAGACCTTTAAAATGTTTAAATCAGTTGTCTTAAATTTTAATAACTTCTCTAGTCATTCTTTGTGATAAATTTTATAAATTATTATTTTCTTTAATAAATGTTAGTATTTTAATGAAACTGTAGGTGCTTTAATTTAACGATAATTAATTTCTCTTGTCCCAGCTTTCTGAATTTATCAGCCTAGTGTTAAATTGTATAACCTTTTTTTTTATGTCAGGTGCTACCTACATCAGGAAAACACACGTACTCAGTACTGAGTACTTTACCTATATTATTTTCTTGGTATCCACTTGCACATTCTGTAGAAGCGAGAAGTCTCATGGTGTTTTGTTTTGCCCCTGATAGTTATGTTAAGCTACGCAATGCCCCTGAAACGTTTAGTTTTTTTCTTCTGCTGGTTCTATTCCAGAAATATTCCCTTATAAGGCCCCCATGACAATATGGTGCGTCTTATTTTTATATGTGGACCAATTTCTTTAGTTTTTGGCTGATTCCTACCCAGTCCTCAGTTTTAAGACCTCTGATTTTTCACTCTGTATAATATTGAGCTGTGTAGAGAGTGATATTTAACTGTGGGCAGAGACATTGTTTTGATGAAGCGTTAATTATTTTCCCCGAGGTTTTGTTAATTTACGGATATGTGTGTTCTAAAAACAATAGTAAGACATTTTTAAATGCAGACAGTTTTAGTCATTTGATGGTTAAAGTATTCAAGTTTTTAATTAATTAATACCTAATGTTTTGTTATTACATGATAGTGATATTACAGCTGTTTGAATTTTAATAATTTTCTCCATTGGCTACTTCAGTTTGCCTTATATTTAATTAAGTCAGCATTATCCCTTGGATTTGCATGGTTTTAAAGGTATTTGCCAAGTAAGGAACATATTAAAAATACTATTAAATTCTACACTGACTGTGTTTAAATATGTATGCTATAAAATATATTGTTTACAGTGTCCTATGTTTCCTCGGTTTGACTGGATATGGTGTACATGGCTTTCTGTCTAGCAGGACAGTTTCCTGCATTTCAAACTTAATAGTTTTAGAGTAACGCAGAGAGCATTACTATATGTATTTTATGGTGTATCTAGTTCTAGGGGACTGTCACACATCCTCACCCCCAGGGCAGTTAACTCTGTCCACACACCAAACACTAATTACCCTTAGTTACCCTGAGTACCTATACTACACACGACACCACGCAAGAAGCAGTCATGCCGCAAGTCTGTTCGAGCTACTTTTAGCTACTGATCAAAACAGATTTTGTAGGGTAATCATATTATCTTAAGTGCAACAGGGTAATCAAATGGTATAAGAAGTATACGTGGTGTGAAACTTAATTTATTCCTAGTACAACCAGCAATGACTAAGGCCACGTAAAACCATTAGGTACTCTGAGCCAATTACCTGGAGCGTTTTTGCAGGTTAAGATTTTGCAGTAATGTTACTGGTGCCCCATCCGAGAGGTTAATATTGTGAAGTGGTAGGTATGCCAAATGGACTGATGCTGTTGAGGAACTTCATAAGGTAATAGACTGCATCATTCATTTTCACATATTTATATAAGTTCAGTCTCTATTACTTGGAATGAATTCATCAAAATGTCATTGATTTCATCAACCTTGTCATTCTTGGGTGTCAGAATGGCACATTTGTACAGTCTTACATGGAATTCAAAACCATAACTTCCCAAATTTGTAGACCAAAGTTCCAAACAATTACACTACATAGTATTGGAAATAGTACATAATTTCAAAAAATTAATAAATAAAATATTAATTTCCTAGGCACATAGAGTTTGTACAATATTACATTAGGATTGCAAAAGTATCTCTTAATATTTATTATTTCTCAATAACCATACTGTATTTGCTTCCTGAGTGTATAAAATAGCCTGTTGAACGAATATATACCTATTTTTTTCTGGTCATAATTAGTATTTTAAACCCTGCAGAGACAAATGCTAGAGCATCGAAATAGTATAGTAGAGGTAGGGTAGTGAAATGTAAAGTAGACCTACAGCTGTATTCATTTGGCTTTACAGGGAAATATTTTGCATACTGCAAAATATATTTGACATAATTTCATACCCTTAACAATTGAAATTAATAATAATAATAATAATAAAATAAAAAATTATATATACCGTACATATCACACACACACATATATATCTTAATGTAATTCAACTATAGATTGCAGTACAGGGCTCATGGCTTGTTGCCAGGTCACAGCCATGTTACCAATTTCGGGGGATCTACTTCATAGTTTTTAGTACTGAAATATTATATTTAACATTTTTTTAATTGATGTATTGTAATTTGTACAACATTACGCTTGAAAATACGTATCTAATCACATTTTTATAAAACTTTAACATAAGAAACTGTTCACGTGCCCTACTGATATGAATTCATAAGATTAATAGTAATAGCTACTTCCAATAAAACGTGAGATTTCGTCCATAGGAGCAGCATCTGTCTGAACACAGGAATGTGGTCTGTATAATGTTAATGACTCTGCCTGACGACAAGAATGTGGTTAGCGTATGTTGACTATTATGAAATCGATAACAGAAAACCAAATGTCATGTAGAAACCGGAATATGTAGCAGTTTTGTCATTATAAACTTTTTCTGAAATCACACTTAAAGTGGGAGGAATTTTATGAATCAAAAAAGTACGAACGTTGGGCCGTGATGTAAACAATCCCTCACTTCCACTACTTTTGTGACTTATTTTTTAAGCCAAAAAGAGCACAGAAATTTGTCTTCCAGTATTGTTTAAATTTGTTTTGCTATAATTATATTGTTCTTCAAGACAAAAACTTTAAGTTGAAACTGATTATATACTTAAAAATTAATTCTCGTCAGTGAACTAACTAGCCAAAACCAGGTAATGTTTTGTCTTGAAAAAAAAAAAAAGTAGAAGAGACAGTAAAAATGCTGCAAGTAAACTAGATAACCAATATCTATAACGTTTTTATGTAATTTATATAACTTATATTAAGTACTTTTAATAATAATTAATACATATTTAATAAACAAAAAATAATAGGCAATATGGCACAAAGAGCAGAAATGATAGATAATGATCTTAATTTTGTTTGTCTTTCATTTTCAATTTCAACTATGCAGGTTAGTTAAAAGTACTATGTTGTGGTGGTTTCTTCCTAAAGCATAAATTGTTCACCTGGAACTGCTGGTTACTTTGAAAGCTTCCATAATTGTGTTAATGGTACATATGTCATTGGACACAACACATCACGTGGCCGCAAGACACGGGTGCCCAGGTTAAGATACGGGACGAAAAAATCTGCTCACTTAAGGATAACTGTATGACTATCCTATCCTGGCAGAACCTCACAGTCGGTAACGATAACGGAACTTCGAGCGCCCGTCAGATGTCTTGACTTGCATGGCGAGCACATTGACCCAGTACGCAACATATTTCATGCTATAAATAACAGAACGGTTAAAGCTTGTAATGTAGCCTATTTTAATTTGTTGAACAGAGTAGTAACAGGCGCAAATAATTTCTATTATTATTATTTTATTATCCTTTTTAATGCATAGTTAATTTTTTCCATTTTAATTAATCAATCAATTGGCCTTATGGGGTGGTTTATTGTCAGGTGAGGATAGCAGCCAATGACCGTCGAGTCTCATTATAAGAACCCCTATAGCTGGAAATAGCTGATTGGCCGAAGCGGTGTCACGCCATAAGGAAGGGAAGCGGGAAGTAAAAAAAAAAAGAGATGTGCGGCGACGAGAATGGTTGTAGGTTCAGTGCCCATTTTTTCAGTTGTATAATATTGGTTGCGCAGGAGTAAATTGGATATTACTTACCGTTATAAGATGTAGGTCGGTGCTATAATGACTTGTTTTCTTCTGCATAAAGAAATCTGTGTACATTGTATTTTGGTGAAAATAATAAAAGTGAAGAAAAGTTCTAATCTGTGAACTCGTATCGTCTTCACCTGAGCATGGGAATCACCAACGTTACAATTGTAGTAGTGTTGCTTTTAAAAATAAATTCAGCTCATAATGAACAACTTTCTTGCTTTCATCCCCCATCTTACTTCAATAACAAAAAAGTTTCTCATTACCAACTTTTTAATGTTTCATTCTGTAAACAAATGCACATAAGGTTAGAAAATAAATTCTATGCAATTAAGGAAGAACATTTTTAGTCTTCTGATAATTTCTTTGGCATCCAAATGTATGAAGTTACACACCATAAAAATTTTAATACAATTTTGCTATTAATTCTTAAATTATGATGTGATATATTTAATGATGCATGAAAACAGTGTAAGTACAAAGTTTTTGTTTTCGAAGGTTTTAAACCCCTTACAATGTTGCAAATGTTGAAACAAATACTGTACCTACATCATCCCATGCATGTTTTGATGCTGTACAATATGCGAAAATTTGAAGATCAAAGTTACAAAAGGAAATTTTTTTATTTTTGGCAACAACATGCATCGAAACAAGGACAGCACTTAATGGCTGTTACCGAGCGTTGGAAAGAGAAAGCGAATGCCCATATAACTCTGTACTGCAATCTAAGCGTGAGATGGTCTGTAGTAATGCATAAAATTACTTCCACATTTGTACATAAATAAATTGAAAACACATTTTACCCCGTATCCCTCTACGTGTCTAAGTTTTGAAAAACCCTGAAAAAACATTTTGGTATTATTCTGATGCAAGGAAACATATTAACGCCTCAAAGGGATTAATAGATATTGATGGTAAATAGCACAGCGTACATCTTTTCACCCCCGTAAGGGTTGAATTTCGAAAAATCCTGGTTTGTGTACATGGCCTATCCCATTGAAATAAAAGTTACTACAAATCTGGTTGGCTTTTGAGTTACTGTGATGCTAGGTTGAATACATATTTCATACCTCTAAACCACATTACAAGTAGATTTTTAAGAAATCCTGAAAATGTTTTTTAATGTATTTATGTAAGCATCATTGTGAAACAAACAGCCCACTGATACTGCGATGGATTTCATAGCTAGAGTGGATAAATTGAAAGAACATTTACTGTATTTTCATCCCAGTAGAGGTAGAATTTAAAAATAACTGTGTCGTGCTCTCATGCTGTAGCATTGAGTAAATTTTACAAAGCAATAAATTGTGTACATAATTTTATTAAATTTCAGGTAATGTGCCACAATTCATGCTTCTAACCTTTCTTAATAAGAGATTGACTGCTTAGCGCTAAGTTTTATAGACAGACAGAGTTTTCTCAAGTAATTTCGTTCGTGTAAGCTGCCCTTTTCTATGGTGTAAACCTGGCTCGGTGCTGCCACCGACTAGCGCACGGCTGACACTCCCCTTTCCTACCCCCTGTCCTAGCCAGAGGTGTAGAGAGATGCGGGAACCTCTCTTTTATCAGCACCTGCTCCGTGCATTGAGCAGAGTAGCCCTGCTATCTACTGCGCAAGCACGCGACAGTTACATCAGCGCGTTGACAATGATGGCCGCTCGCATCGTACACGTGTTTGTACATTTGCAGACTGGTAAACAGAGTAATTTTCAGGTAAACAGAGTAATTTTCAGTGTCACGTGGATGTGTAGAATAACTTTTATGAATAGTACATTACTATGTATTATTTTAAGTTGCAGGTGTGAGTCACGTGATACTGTGCATAAATAACGAACTGCCGTAGAATCTATGTTATTAGTCTCTGACGCAATGATGGGATAATTTGGTAAGTCAAATTTTACAATATTGATTCATTTTGTGCGAATTCTGTGCTGCTTGAATGTAGGTGGAAACATATTTTATGGTTTGTGTCCATGGTTTATTAGTGGCAGGTTTGTTTTCCGAATGAGACGTGGTACGAACTGCACACTTTTATTTACATGTTTCGTAAAGGCCCTGCTACATAGAGATGGTGAGATTGTCACTGTCATGTTGTTGTCGAGTCTGCGTCGTTCATCTCCTTGCTGCGTGCTACAATGAGAGTCGTTGCTTTGCTGGTGAGTTTAGTTCCCGCAATATAACAGATGGCAGCTCAATCGCCAAACATGATTTTCTTTTTCTAATTGCAAAATTTTGTTGCAAATGGTGCCGTAAATATATTATAATAAGTACGGTACATATCGTAGTGGACGTGAATAAAAACATTTTACTTTAAAATTGGCTCGTAATTTTCGTGGCGTACATCTTTGGCTAATCAAAAAAAAGTGATGGCCATCTGATGAACGTGAGTCGGTGGATTGTCTGTGAAAGATAAAAGTTGGCCATCTCCACCATCCCCGATGACGACTCTGATGTCATGGTCACATTCTCCAATCAGATGACAGAATGGCAACGATTGGGCACCGAACGATGACTCACCGTCTCTATGTAGCAGGGCCGTAATCATAAATATTGTAGGCCCTAAGACCTAGCTGATAATAAAACGAGCTGTGCAGTGTATGTGTTGATTTTAGAGTGGAAAAGCACATAAAACGTCTAGTTTTCATAACTGAAGGAGTTATTAACCCATACGTTTTCAGAATATTTATTTAATTGTATCAAAATGATATGCAGATACAGGGCTGAAGAGATGTGTAGGCCTACTTCGCATGTGTTATAAAATTGTGTCTGCATTTAGACAAGCTGAACTCTAACGTAGTCTTAAGACGTCTCACATGCGAAATTGTTGCCATTTTATTTACGAAACGGGTACACATTAATCATGAGGAAACACAGGGGGAATCCAGTAAGGACAAATGTACAGAAACTGAGGTTGTAGGCTATAGGATTTACTTTGCAGGTATTTACACTAACTTTCCATTAGTGGTATTCATTGCTTGTGTATTTAACGAGATAACATTTTTTCGGAGCAGTGTAATGTAGCCACAAAAAAGTCCATGGTCCGGATTCACCAACCTCTGTTAAGCATGTAACATTTGTTAAAGGGGATTAACAGAAGATTTTACACGTTAAATGTAACTTAAATAAAAACACGTGGTAATCTTTTTGTTAATATGCAGCGGAAAGATACAAACTGGCCGAAAATATAAATTAAACAGGGCTTTTGGTTTATGTAGGCTACTCACATTATCATAAACTGTCTGTCGGCAATTTCTTTCCTTTTGCAAGTTAAACCAGTTTTGTATTATTGGGTTAGTTGCGTACGTACGTGAAGGCGCAGACTATGCCACGCAACAGCTGTACAACAATGTGTTTATTATGGCTGGTGAACACGACATCTTATAATATCTGCTGATCAGACATACTCTGAGAATAATGTTAAATATTAATTTTTCAAAGAAGACAAGAGTAATTACAAATTACAATTAACACAAAACTAAATTTAATTCTTTAAGTTGAAAGTTTTATACAAAACACTTTATTGGCGACGTTGCTGAGAAGCATAGTATAATATTACTGGTTTCCATGAAACAGTGCAGTTTTTCAATACATGTAAAGCAAAAGTTCTATACCTTTAAGTTATAATTATGATTATTGGTAGGGAAAGAAAGTATAGCGATTTAGAGGGGGAGGGGGTGACCAACATTATATTCAGAGCACTGAGCTCAAAACATTGACCGGCCGCCACTGCTTCCTACGCATTTTAATGATAGTCCAATTAAGGGAAAAACATGAAGATAGTCTATAAAGATTCAGCTGTATCGAATATTCACCCCTTTTTTTTACCCCATTAGGAAACAAATTTCAAAAAATCATGAAACTGCAGCTCTATAATATACTAGGTAACTCGAATGGTTTTGTAGATATAAGGGATTTATCAGCAACATAATTTTACATCTTCACATATTTAGAGAATGAATTTCGAAAAATCGTGGAACTGCTGCCTATATGTATTTGTACAAGTACCCATTCAAGTGAAAATCATAATGACAACCTGTTGGGTTCTAGCAATAGGCCTATCGAAGATTCATAGAAACACATCATCCCTTTTCATCCCCTTAGGGTTTAAATTTCAAAAAATCCCTTCGTAGTACTTGTCTACACCCTGAGAAGAACCCACCCTCATAATGTTACATTTATAGTTCTAGCTACTCGGCTGTGGATTTATAAGTCAGTCAGTGTTATATACTGTACAGATTACATGCACAGTATTATTTCTTACACAACAATAATGAACTATTTTGACTGTAAAGTTTCCGAATTACCACCGAGATGAAGCATATTGAAGCTCAATACTGCCTGTATATGTATTTACTTTGATGCAAAAATATTACATTAGTAAGATTGATATTATGATATTTATTTTATTTATTTATTTTATTAAATTTATCTATGCAAAGAGTCACACAGGTTAGAGATTACATTCACGAAATAGTATGTGTCTCCTTGAGCAATAAGTTTGCTCTAGTTGGAGGCGACATCTCTAAATTAACAAGGTAAAGCCGAAGGCAGTAAGGAGAGAGAACAAGTATCAAAGTACATGACATTTGTCACTTACCATAACTTAACCACTCCAGACAGCTACAAATAAACAGAAATGTTTTCAATTTAACTTAACAGAACTGTTACAACAACATTAATCACTAACCCAAAATCTCTTTTTAAAAAATGGTAAAAGTCATCAATTTTATTTGTGGGCTGTACCCATTTTGAAGCACTTTAACCTTTCCAAACTGAAAACTTATTTTATTTTTTATTGTTATGACAACATGATAAAGAACTCTGATGGCTTGACGTAATCAGGGAATAAAAAAGTAGTAACCCAAGCTACATGATTTGGTCACAGAATAAATAATGCTAACAGAAGCGACAAGGAAAGTTTTTTTATTTTTGTTATCATACCAGCTCTCAGGGCGTACAGGACTGTAAACAATACCACGAGGATTAGGGACATTGATTTATATAACCATTTGTAATGCTTGAGATACTGTAATTAATTTATGTATTAACTAAATACGTATTTAAAAATAATAAACATGATGATACGAGGCAAAACATTCGATAACAACTAACCCAATTAGAAGCAACATAATGGAGCTTTTTAACCATTGTTATTGCACCAACTATCGGGAGTACATGAAAGTAAACAAAGCCATATGGGATTTGAGACCTTAACTTAAATAGCCGTTTATATTTTAAGTGATGCCATAATTTGTTTGTATCTCGTTTACAATTTTATAAATGGTAAATGTGACATTACTTACATGTCAATTTTCTCACAGATATTAAAATAGGTCATACTAATCTGTAGTCTAACCAAACTTTAATGAACTCCGACGCCACGCCAATCCAAAGAGAAATCGAGTACGATAAAAATCTTGTCTTGTCACTTCTGTTACCACTTATTTATTCCTTGACGTGGTTTTTATCATGCTAGTTTTCTCGTTGGATTTTAGTGTCTGAGTTTGTTAATGTTTGGTTACCCTGAAGTTTAGTAGGTCTTATTTTATAATCTCTGAGGAAATCGACACATAAGTAATGTCAGGTTTACCATTTCTAAATATATAATTGAGATACAAATAAATTAGTGTATTTTTTTAAATATACAAATGCAAGTCGCCCTATTGCTCATGATATAACACTTACCATTAAAGAAACGGGCTCTGTGAGGCTGGTTTCACTCCAACTGGCTTCTTCACGAGATGATGTTGCATCACTTTCGTCCACACCTCTCTCCCGGCGGTCTGCAGCAAGTATTTTAAAATGTGTTTTAAGTTAGCTGACTATGTAAACAGGAGTAAAGTTTAAGTCAGGAAATGTGAATATAATATGCTATTAGTTTAGTATAGCAATACTAGTAAAACAAATACACAATTTTTGTTACAAAATGAAATAATTCAAACAATTTCAGTTTTTTTTTTTTTTTTTTTCCATAAAATCAACTTTAATTTAACACAGAGATGGAGTGAATACTTTGTGCCCCTGGAAAGACTTTTAGTGTCAATTATGGTTCCCTGTTCAGGTTGTTAGCCTGGTATCCAATTCGACTGCTAGGTCTCGACGTCCCCTTCCCACCTCTCCATAGACTTCTACCATGTGACTCGAGGAAAAGTAGGAAGGAGAGAGTGGGGCGAGGAAGGTTGTTATATAAGGCGTGGATTGAAAGTGGGGGGGAATTATTGTTTGCTGATTTGGATGAGTTGGACAGGATTAGCAGTGCGGAGAAACTTTCAGTAATTAAGATGTTATTTAGCAGAATGGTCTAAGCTTATGCAAGCTAATGTTGAACGTCGGATATAATAATTGAAGAGGATGTCCACGCGTTTCTTCTTCCATTTGTGAGCGGCTGGAAGACTTATGTGCCTCATGGGAGGTGTCTATTTTGGCTCGTAGTAAGCGCAATTTCTACAAGGATCTATTGTGAAGGTGTTGAAATCGTCAGTTTGTCATTACTTGTGAACTATCCGGCTGTGAAGGTAAGAAGAGTATTTGTCTTTGGGTAGCTGATCGACGACTATAAGGGCGATTCCATTCATCAATGGAAGTGTTGTGAACCTATGCATAATAATCGGCATATTTAACCACACTCGCACGATTGGAGGCCTCCGGAGTTATTGAACTTATATAAACTATAGACTTTTTATTTACAGCGATAGGGGTCGTCCTGCTCTCCTTTTTTTGCATGTTTTAGGTGATTAGGTTTCCGAGCAACAAAATTCAAAGGGCTTTCCTCAGGGAAACTGTAATTTACTCCTCACCACCACCAATATTTTCACCAGTGCTGTTTACCTCTCATTCACTTTCCCGTGAGACGGAAATGACAGGCTTGTTCTTTATAGTTCAGCGTAGCTAGTTCTACCTTGATTCAACTTCGTTCCAACCATATTGACCCCACACAGCAATATACCAGAAATATAAATGAAACATTGTAACATTTCAGGAATATTTCAGGTAAGAACAGATAAAGGGGTTTTACATCTCATTGACAGCAAGGTCATTAGAGACTGCGACATACAACTTGACAAAATGATAGAAATTGAAAAATTAATCAGCCATGGCTTTTGTAAAGGAACTCTTCCAGCATTCACTTGGAATGATTTTGAGAAACCATGAAAAACTGAAACCAGCGGGCTTATTCTGTATGGCCAAAGTAATGTTGCTTCAAGCGCAAACTGCCTTAGCTTCGAGTTTACTACGAAAGTGATTCTGTTCGGCCAAGTTGCGTTAGAACTCGTTTACTCGGAAGCAGATATGAAGGAAAATACTGAAGCAAATGTGCGCAGGTATCGGAGGCTGCGCAAAGCCCGGAAATAGTTTGTTAAGTTGTTTAATAAGTGTTATAAATAATTGCATCGGCTGAGACGGTGATATATAATAACTCTGCAGTGTATGCTTTCATGAAAAAAGACCCTTAGTTTGTCAAAAGTTCCATTTAAAAGTCTTGTGTATGCTGGGAAAATATTCAGGTGGAATAACCTCATTCTTTGGCTTGGAAACATGGACAATCCCTTCCCACATCTACATGTGTTTATTTTACAGCAACATGTGGAAAGACAACTGCTACAAATTACGAGAAGACAAGCCTACAATATGTACTACAATACACTAGGATATTGTTTGCCTTTCATGTTGAAGCATAGTCATGACAAACAAGGTTATTTTGTTAATTAAGACGAGTGCTTGAGAAAAAGTCGTGCACTGAAATAATAAAGGATACCTACATAAAAAGTGGTAGTGGTAGGGTCTGTAGAGGTCAAAATGTGGAGAAAAAGTACCAATTTTGTGTGTTCATGTAACCTGATACTAACCTAACCCCACAATAAGTGAGTTACTGTTTTTAATTAACCTAAAGTATGGTACCAAGCTTAGCATGACATACACTGATAATTAGCCTACTAAACAAATTTATGACAGTGGAAGTAAAATGATTAAATATTTAAACAAACGTAAGTATAGTTACTTGGTTTTACTTATTGTGTCCATCTAACTTAACATTACCTTAACCCCACAATAAGGGATTAAAATAACCTTCTATAATTAGATGGGTCTAGAACGAACTCAACTGTAGCTTTTTGTGTAGGTTTCATCGAAGTAACCAAATAATTTGGTATACACAAACTATAGGCCCTAACTAAACTGCTATCCACTATCTTCAAATTGTCAACTTCCAACTTGTCAATAAAGCCTGTGTTGATATAAACACAAACCTATACATTAGTTATACAAAGCGGTTCTTTCTTTTAATTATCTAAAAGACCTACAGCACTCAAACATAACTACTGGTGTTTAAAAATGTATTCTGTTTTGCCCCGAAAAAAAACTAGGTTATGGCATGTTAAAAAATCATAAACCCCCCCTCCTCCCCCCAATAAACAATTTGTTGGCGAGTGCCATTCAAATTATCTCGGACACCCTAAATATATTACTGATTTTAAAAAAGAAAGTATATCTGTTAAAATTCACGACTGAGGTTGCCTAGAACCAAAATTTGTAATACTACAAACGAACATGCACGTAACATTAAATTCACAGACTCGGGCGAGATTGTATCCCAATTACACAATAAAGATATGAATAGTTTTTCTACAGGGGTGTAGTGTATTTAGGGGAAAATCAATTCCCCTCTCCAGTTTTGAACTATCCAATCCATTACTCGCTTGCTGCCACGTGCTTCGTTGTTTATACTCGCAGAACGATAGATAAAGCGAACTAAAAGAAAGGTGGCAAACTTACGCATCGCAAATGTTTCTCGATTTAATCATAAATAGAGTAATTTTCGGACAAAAGCGCAGCCAACCTACGATTACCGTCACAGCAAAACAATTGAAGGTATCTCACAGAAACAACATTCTCCGCTGAAGTAAATTATAGCGTCGGAAGCAGTCAGTGGCGTACAGAATTGATCGCTAGAAACGAAACGCTATTTCGACAGCCGAAGTAAAGCAAATTATTTCATGACGGGACTTTGCTTCGGCCGTACAGAATAGGGCTGCAGGACGGCCAAAGACGGAATCAAACCCGGATTCTTCCAAACATATTACAGTTGTGCTACCATGCTACAATATTTCAACAGTGTAACTGAAACAATGATGCTGTTAAGGGACCCTGCTTCAGGCAACATTACACTCAATTTAAGTAATGGAAATCTGACAAAGAATTACCATCCTAATTATAGTACATATGATAAGAAAGATGTAAAGGTTCGACACAATGCTTACCGTTGTATTTCAGCCTGCCGTTAGGTTGTGCAGACAAACTGAAGCCATCTAGGGAATTCCTGTTTCTGTCGACACCAGATTTGCTGGAGGAAGCTGCGTAGCGCTGGTACTTCTCTATCACCTAGTAGGTCATATTAGCATCTCTGTGTTTTTATTTATTAATTGAAGGTGTTACGAGCTAAAGAACAATTTCACAGCCTTGGTTGAGTTAACTTGGGACTAAGGAAAGATTTTGGTGAGGGTCTGTATTAAGGGCTTCCCTATGAGCACTTGAAATGTGTTGCAGCAATTTGTGATTACTACTTTGTATTTTTACAAAACTGCTAAGTATGCATTACATTTGTACATCTACGAAAAGGACAAACACTTTGATGGCATTAATAAGTGACTGCTGTGTGAGCCTAGTCATTGGTGCCAAGTACTCCTACACTACATTCATTATACCGTGCTACTCAACCACTATGTTGTACTGTAGCTATTACAGTACATTCATCAATACAGAAGTACATATAATGGTTCACATGACCAGAGAATAACTGAACATCTCTAATGGACTGCACAACTTGAAAATATTCTTTCAATTAAAAACAGTATTTATTTTATTATGTAGGCACTGCATTAATTTAGTACTTGTTTCAATTTCATTTCAATTCCATTTTAAGATTTAGCTTTGCCCTCCATCTGGAGAAAATATGTCTCCCCTCTAGGCCTAATAACTAATGTCCACACTTCAGAAATGTGGCAACGAAACACAATACATGGCTGTCAAATGAAAAACACTAAGTTTTTAATAAAAGTCCACTGCTATCTTAAGGTTAATGCCAACTGTGTTCTTTGTGGGAGACAAAAAGTCATGGATTCTTAGTATCCAATAAGATTATAAAGTCATTATTCCATTATTCAGGAACATCATACACTGGCAATTATTACTACTATCTGCAAAATTATATTTCAAAATACCCTCTAGGTATAACTCAAATTTAGCTGTTTTACAGTGTTCTTGTCAGTTGATTAGTGATGAAAACATGAAACACATCAATCTCGAAGGTATGTACTGAATATTTTTACTAAAACTAAATTAACTACTGACTACAACTAGTTATTAGTTCCTACATGTGGTCCACTAAAATATCTGTGTAAAATCGTGTGCACCTACAAAACCATGTGGGATATTAAAACAAATTATTATAATTACTGGTTACAGAGCAACCAAGGTAACTGTGTTCCATATATTTGAGACAAATTTCAATATCCTTAAGCATACAGTAAATGTATGATTCACAAAATTATACTGTACTTTAATGATTCACAGCATAATCTACATTGTTACGACACATTTTATAGGATGGTAATCTCACATTTTTGAGAATTTTATACAGTTCAAAACCGAGTTTAAGCCTTTCTACTCAGTTATATGCTCACACTTCTCCTACAGCATTTTGAAAGAAGGGCGGAGTAGAGGCATTACATACGGGATAGTTACCTTCAGGGTTCAGTAAGTCACAAAATACCTGCTGTCAACGACATCAAGGTACAAGATTAATGGAGCAGTTGTATGTATATACCGGTAAATTCTCTCTTAACATTAGGATATTCCGAGACAACGGCACAGACTGCACTGCACACACTGGTGAGTGTCTATGGGAGACTTTAACAGCCCCACAAGTGCTTGCTAGCACCTACGGCTTCCTTAAAACTCTCAAGCGAGTATTACAACACTGGAGGCGAGTGTGTTGTTAACCTTGCATATGACACATAAAAATTGTTGTAACTGCATTAAAGCATTAAGTAGTCACAAATTTTTTTCCAAAAAATTAAAATTTCTATTGCTCTACATTACCAGGCACGGATCCAACAATGACTTTTAGAGGTAGAAGAGGAGGTGGTGAATAAAAAAAAATATATATATATATATCTGTACTTCGGAGGCATACGACACTATGTACACTTTTTCTCAAAATGCACTTTTTACCATAAACATTACCACAGATTTAAGTACTTCCTAGTGATATACAACACAAAGTCTGTGAAGTGTCCAAAACCCACATTTTTGGGTGTCAAACAGCTGAATTCACTAGTGAATCACTCTCTTCAAACTGCTCTCCTGAGAAATATGATTTTTGTGACATAGAGTCTTATGCCTCCGAGGTACAGATATTATATATATATTTTTTTTTTCTACTCATGTAAGCTATATCATAGCCTTAATTTTCTTACTAATTGTACTTCACACATAAGTTAACCAAATTTAAAAAGCAATTTCAGTGGAATATAGGCATTTTCTGTTTCATTTCTACATTTTTAAAGTGCTTTGGAGGAAGAGTGAATTTCACTATCATTCTCCCTGCTTGTATTTGTCCCTGAACATTACTTATAAAAAATTTGGAGCCAAAAAATGTTTGAGATAAATTGTACAATACAAATACATAATAAACAGCATTTGTTGTAAACACAAACTTGAGTTGCCTATAAAATTCACTCAAACAGCAGTACAGTACTAAAGAATGCTGAGTGTTACAATAGCACACAATACCTGCAATATAATTACAGCAAGACTAGAGTACACAAAACCACCCGGCCATTCTTAGCCTGCTACAAATTCCTTTCAAGTTAAATGACTACACATTTACAGTTTGTAAAACAGTTTTTGCAAAACTATTTTTCTAAAACAATTCTTTGATCCAGCATTTCCACTAAAAGTACCATTCCAATCAAGGTTCTAACTTTCGGTGTGCAACAGCAACACCTTCACCTCGCTCATAGGTTTTCTGCCCCAGGAGTGGTGGGAACATAACAGATTTCAATTTTGTGCCCAAATGTTGGTGAAACTGGAAAGTTGGTAGTAAATGGCAAGAGACTTTAGTTTGCTATAATAAGTGACTCATAATCTTTATACGCAAACACTTAATTGTGACTATTTTCTCACGTGAAATGCTAAAGGGTATTGAAAATACGTGTATAAAAAATAAACAATAAACTAATGAAATTATGTAAACATTAATGGCAGTTGTACAAAAGATTAGTTTGTAATTAGTGGCAAGGAACTATTTACATGTAACATGGTTTTAGTAATTGTTGCGTGGCTGCCATACTAGTGTGTGCAATAACAAGAAGTTTTAGTGTCACATTGTGCTCCTTGGGTCACATCTATCCTGCTACGTATTGTAATTGCAGCACAAGATGACAGACAGACATACACTTGACATGGCACTGACTGACCCTTTTTCAAGTGGGTCATAGGCTAAACCTATCTATGATTATCTTACTATTAGGCACGTCAACTAATCCTATGATCTCATATTACTAGTTCGAGGAAATTTGCACAAACAAAGCTAGGGGGAGTATTAATGTTGCCAGCAGGGAGCTTTCTGCGAACAGCAGTCCATAGAGTACATCATCTGCACCACTGTTCAGAATGAACTTACTTTATTCAGAATCGCTGTTGCAAGGATATCTTCGTATGTTTTGCTGTCGATATCTTGAGAAGCACTCTGGCCATTAGGTAATCTCTTCTCCATGGTTCGCTAAAACAAGTAAAAACACATTATAACTTGCTTGTAACAAAATATGATACAGCTGTTTCCATCGCATCAGTTCTCCAAAACTTGAGACACCAAACAAACACTTCTGGGCTTAATGGGATACAATAGGGAAAATGTACGACAAGCATAGTGGAAATATTTTGTGAGCCTACACAAACATGAGAAATGACATCAGTGATTATAATAAACAATATATATGACAGAAGAAAGGATAACAGTATCAAAGGAATTGAGAAAAATACAAATTTAAAAAAGAAATTAAATTGTTTGTTCATACAGTTATTCCCTGACCGAAAAGTTAGAATATTCAACAAGCTCACCCTCTCCTAAGCTACATAGCAAACATGGCGACTGTTGCCACTGACTGGGAAGTTCTTTGGATGCTTCCATTTACCCCCTATTCTAGTAATCCATCGTTCACCTCACTGGCAGCCAAGATCTCAACTGATTGCTGACCAAACCTCTCAACTTCACTCTTCCAAGCTCTCCCAAACATCTCTCATCAAACAACAGGTGGGTTTAGAGAGCATGGATGCGGCTTAAAAACTGGTACAATAGGGAAGACAAATTTTATTTATCTCTATACTTAAAATTACAGCAACTGGGCTCGAGAAAAAAGAGACGGCGAGAGACAACTTGACACACTGACAAGAACTCTCGAGAGGAATCGGCCATGACCTTTGTCAATCTCTGGAAACCATGGAAAACCAAAATCAGGATGGCCGGAGCTAGGAACCAAACCTGGGTCCTCCCAAATGTGAATCAAAACATGTTATGGTTGCACCACCTGACTCAGTTCCAAAAATTTCAAGCCAACTACTCTGTGCTCTTAAACTTGAAACCTTACACGTTACATATTGTACAACTACAAGCAAAACTATTATTTTCCCAACAACAAACAATGTAAAGTTAAACATTCCTGGAATTTATCAGCATACAAAAAGACATTCTGTAACACCAAAAAAACATTGTTTTTGATGTACTTTAAACAGCATCAAATCTTCATCCCTCTTGCTTTTCTGTTAACACTATGTATAAAATTGTTTTTACTGAACTGTGTATCATTACTTGGTACAACAAAATTACAAAATACAAATGGAAAATATATTTTATTGCGGCCTGCAGTAGGTACAGTTCAACAAAAAAAAAATTGGAATACTAAGAGAGGAACTTTGTTCTAAAACAATACCAAAAATAATTTGTAACCAAATACAGTGGATTCTCTATGTATTGAAACTTAATGGACTGAAATATCTGCATCCGTGGAACACATTATGGGGCCCATTTCGTAATATTACAGCGTTTTAAGACCATATCCATTGAAATCCCTCATGTATTGAAATTATTTGTCAGTCCCATGAGAAACGATGGACAGAGAATCCACTGTATGACATTGGGAAACTGGAACCAACCTTGAGTCTCGGCAGGGCCATAGCCTCACGCACTACCCTCTTCACCAGCTGCTTGAGTTGTGCATGTACGACTGAAGGAGACTCAACATTCTGCAATGATTTGTCTGTTTAACAATAAAAAAAATTTGCAGTACAATCAAAGTTATGTTTTTCATTGTCTGCAGGGAAAAAAAATTTAAAAGTAAAAAATGATGTACACGTGTTCTAATGACACACTACATAGGCCTACAGGTATAAAAATGCACTTTCTCAATCTATGTAAAAGGTTTGTAGCCAAACAGCAAACTTTGGTTTGCTCAGTTTTTATTATTATACAAATCACACAGTAAATACGGTACATATCTTCTTTACACGTACATGTGTAGTATTGGGTTAAACATCCCACGATCATGCATTTACATGAAGGGTTCGATACCTTACAATCTGAGAGCAAGGAGTGAGTGACATAGCTGCGGCTTATATCAGAATCCCAACTTTCATATTACTGTACAAGTAACATATATCTTGTCTGGTCAGCAACAATAACTCAAATGTTATTATGTAGCAAAGAATGACCACGAGGAATGCTGTCATTGTGAAAGTGGTATAAAAAGGAAAGTTTACTGAAGACGTTGGTTGAACATATGAGAAAATGTTCGTAGGGGAATGTCATATGATTCTGGTCATGAAGCTCCCCCACACCCGTTCCATAGTCTCCACACTGATGAGCTCTACTTTCATACAAATGGCCTCTTTTAAGTCATTCAAAGTACTGGGTTTGTCTCAATACACCAGATCCTATATATACCAACCCCCCCACAACCCCAAAAAAAATCTGCACATGCTAACAATGAAATGACAAAATACTTGTTGGTTGCGCTGCCCCCACTGAGTAACCGTTTCACACAAATGTGTCATACACAAACATGCACTGTTCAACTGAACACTGTTTTATTCCTACTGAAATGGCAATGTGTTATAAGGTGACTATCCATGGTCTCCCCCTCCATGTTCCTTTATAGTACATTTCATAATGATGTGCTCCTCATGGTCATCCTGTATTTTTAGGAACTGATGTACACATTTGATTGTAATCTTCACTGAATACCGATTCTTATTATTACAAGATGTGAAAATATACAGAGTTAGTTATCTCAGCTCAGGAACAAACTTACTAAGGATGTTCCATGCAAAATTTCAGTTAGAAAATATCTGATAACAATGGCATGAAACCACTCCTAAGGCCCACAACACGAGTGGTTTTGCACCGCGCTTTTTTTCCCCATGTGGCACGAGCCGTTGAGATGTAGGTATTGTTTTATATGATAGCATTCACATAGGGTAGTGCTTCGAGATACATCGCTTGCACCGCAACCTGCTGCGCTGCATTAACGTTGTCCGACGGCACTGAAATACATTGAGGTGAATGGTAGCTGTCACGCGGACGGCGAGAAACCGCCCAGCTCAGGCCACTCCAGTGTGATTTTGGACTCCAAAATATCTGTCTAGGAATCTATTGTCTGTCACATCACCTGAATTCAACATGACAATGTTTACAAAATATTAACGTATGTGAATTTATGTGTTTTGACAAATAATCTTTCGAGAAAAACAGTCTACCACTAAATAGTAAGAAAACCAATATAGATAGTGATGAAGAAGCAGTTATATCAGTGCTACACTTAGAAAGGAAAAACAGCCAACTCGCATGACGTAGAAATGTAAAAAGGCACCTTCCTTTGAAGAGAAGTTTATAGACTATCTACAAAAACAAGAAAAGGCTACACATTTACTAAATGAACATAAGTCTTTCTTTAATTCTTTTCTGCCCACGGTGAAGAAATTTAATGACGATGATACACTAGAATTCCATGCTGGTAATATTAATTTAGTTCAAAATATTAAGAAAAGAAAAAGAATGAGCACCCACTATTATGCTTTTTTCTATACAGGTTGTTGCACCACTACCTTAAATAGTGACAATTGTGCCCATTTTGTGTTAACACTATATCGTGATAATCATGCCGAGTTTGTGTCACTACCTCACATCAATATCAACTGGCTGTTGTACACACTTCATCAACTCCTGTTGCTTCGTCTACCATATGTGGAGCATACCGTGTACTATTTACATTTTCTGGAGACACCAATGTGCGCAAGTACATTAGTGAATCGCAGGGCCGGCTTAACATAATGAGCAAACAGGGCAAATGCCCAGGGGGCGCTCGGTGTAAGGGGGCACATGTTAAATTCATGCACTTTTTAAAGATTTAGCTTATAACATTTTTAAAACTCATATAGAAAACTGCAAATTAAGACGTGTCAATCAGTAGTAGGGAAGCGGGAGAGATATATTTAAGCATTATGATTCCATCCCATGTGTTCTTGACAACAGTACCTGCATATCTGCCGCTAGCCACTCTGAGATTATCAGCTGTAACCCGACTCCTGGCTGAGTGCAGGGTTGGGCAGGAAGAACAAAACAAAGGAATTTGAAAATAATACTTTGCGCTCGTGTAAGTTGCATATTTCCGAGTAGAGAAATTAAAAACACTGCGTACTACTCTGTAATCTAATGGCAGAGACGTTCCAATTTTGCGGTAGTTGTGCGTAAGTTTGTAGTGTATACTAGGGCAATAAATTCATAGTTGTTTTTAGTATTTAACTAGGATGAGTAATAGCTAATTGAGTGGCGCACAGCGTCGGAATGTAAACAAAGAGAAAGAAAAAGGGTTTGGTTTTTTGAGTAAAATCAAGTATTTATCCTTTAACTAATTTTTAATTTATAAATTTTATGTGTAAGATTTTTAACTTTTTGTGTGACCCATGTTAACTTTCCGAAATTGTAAAACATTAACTAAAAAGACTTGGGGACGCTGGCCAAGGTTTGCCCATGGACGACTTTTACCTTACGATAGCCCTGAGTGAATGTGTGGAATAACTCGCACGTTGTGTGAAATTGTGATTATGCAATCAAACCTGTGTGTTTTTTTTATGCTAAACCTAATTTTACGTATTACTCATACTTATAATCTTAGCAAGATATGCAGAAAATGTCCTGTGCTTTGTCTTACCAGCTTCAATGCATTATCAGTATTGTTATCACTTAACCTGGTGAGATTGTTTAATGACTTGTTGTTCTATGTACAGAGACTGGAAAATTTCGCGAATTCTATGACCTGTAGGCTAGAATCCATTGTACTACGCATACTCTATTCACAACTATTTGACCACTAGCTGCTACTCAATATAACAGCAAACAATGAACAAATAGATGGGGCTTGAGTATGCATAGTACAACAGATTCTAGCCTACATGTCATTGAATTCGCGAAATTTTCCAGTCCCTATCTATGTAGTATAACAAGCGTTCCTCAAAAAATAACTGTGGTACTGTACTGCAAATAATAATAACATTTGTGTGCATTACATAATAAATTTTTACTTAAAAATTATATCAATTTTTTTACTGTGTTACACATTGCGATTGTACTCGCAATCAATATAATAATACAACTGTGTGTTGTCTTCACTTTAAAATTAAGTGAAGAAGTATACCTTAATGTGACTGCCAATTTTTTCTGTTGATGATACAGCTAACCTCATATTAGTGTCATTTTCAACAACCTATCTTTGATTATTTCCAGCAACTCATTGAAAATGCCACAGACATGTTGTAAAACTGGAAAAAAGAAATTTTTTTTCAATGTTAATATTTTTGCAAATTTCATATGGATATCCCCATCAAGTAATCAGCTACTGATAAGCAAATGCACCCAAAATCTCTTTCCTTTCTTCTTTTCATATAATTGGTGGTACACTAAATACATAATCATTGCATGTAGTATGTCACCCATGTTGTACGTACGAGCGTTACTCAGCAAAAGTTCAGAATGTGTTGATGCTGTGCGTACGACCGCCACCAGTGTGATGAGACTTGGCTGCAGTCAGTGGATGGCATGTCGCTGCGCAGCGAAAATACCGTTCTGTGCAAAACAGTTTGTGTGGTACAGACCTACGGACAGGAAACTCTTCTGAAGATGAAGTTGAAATTATCAACTTTATTTAATTACTCCATATGATACTAAGGGTTTATAGGCATGCCAAACAATTCCACAGCTATCCTATAGACCATTCGGAATAAAGTGAGCACTAAAGATTTAACCTTTGAAAAAAATCACTAGCCGTTACTGCATATACATAACCACTAACAAGAGTTACTTTACTGCGTGTATGGTTGGTAGCGATTTATTGTACGTAGTTCCGTGTATTTTCCTATTTGAATACTACATTAGTGAAAGAACATATAGCGAACTCGACCTGTCTGTATTTAATACACTTCAAAATATTTACTTATGATCTTATTGACATTCATACATACATTATAATTAGACTCGATTGGCGCGAGAATTATGTGACGCTATCGTCGACCTCAACTCGCCGTGGCCGTTATCGCTTGCTCCGTGCTTCAGACAGTTCAAAACTCACCAACAGGTGGCATCAGAGTTAGGTTCTCGCCGCCAAGTTGCATATTTGGTTGCATAATTTGCGTGCGTTTGCCCGTTTTGAGTATATACACATTCAAAAGTATTGGAAATTACTTAGAGTATCATTGCCGAAATGATGTGAAACCATCGGTATTCTGTATATTATGTTTTACGTTTGCCAGCCTAAAAACAACACACTTTTTATTTCACATGTTAAGAAAATACATTAATTATTGTTTCTGAAGTGCGTCGTCGTTGTTCGTGGCAGTAGAACTGAACGAAACTTGAATTATGGAATAGCGTGTGTCATGTCTGTTGTAGTGGCGGTTTTGCGTTACAAATTCAAATAAAATATGCCCTCATTTACGAGATGCGTAACGGCAATAGCGCGTGTTGTTTAGATTAGTCGATGGACAGAAACCAGACATTAATTCGCAGGTATTTATAACTAAGATAACTTTTTTTATATCTTACATTCAGCCCCCGTGCATTTAATGAGTAGATATTGTAGCTAAAATTTATCGGAGCAGTTTAATGTAGTTTTAAACATTGCACGACCCTATGTAAATAAAAGCACGTGGCATTATTTGTGTTTACATCGGCGGAAAGATATAAACTGGCAGGAAATAGAAATTAATCAGGGCTTTTTTGAGTGTTCACTTTATTCCGAATCACCTATACACTTGTTGGCCCCACAAGGTAAAATAGGGCCTGCAATCCCAACAAATAAGTGACATATATATGTGTGTGTGTGTGTCTGTAAACTATTATGTAAATTTAATCATGGGCTACGAATTAAGAAAGATCATTACTTACCATCTTAGAAATCTCAATTTTTGTACGTAAGTTCCACACAAAGAAGTTTAACTAAATTGTATGCCTGACTAGGCATGGATACAACCTTCTTACGTGTTATCAAATTGTTACACGTTCATTATTTCTTTTAACTAGAAACTTTTGAACGGAAACAAGGAGTAGTTTTATCATACTCAGTAGGTAACATGTATTTGTGCCTCGTTAGGCAAAACATTTAGTGTTTTCGTATGGAACTTACTGCAGAAAATTAAGATTTCTAAAATTGTGGGATATGATTATCAAAGTAATGGAAACACCTGAACACATATATTACTGTATAGTGTTAGACGATTTTTCACATGTCGTACAGCTGCAGTTTGTTACGGAATTAAGTACAGTATACAACTTTTTAGTAGTTAAGTTCCAGAGGAATATTTCACCATATTTTATGCAGCGAACGAAGTTATCAATTTTGTAAACAATAATGGGGAAGCAAACCTACAGTAGATACCGCAATTTCCTCTAAAACTGTCTATCTTGATGATGCAGAAGTCTGAGGATTGGACAGTTTTGAAAAGTCATGGAAGTTCGTCACGATGTTAGTCGAACCATGTCTGAACAAGAAAAGTAACGTGTATTGGGGTAATACCTTGAAAGATGCACCAGGTTACCTAAGATATCTGCATAATCATTTGTAGTATTTCTTCTTTCGAGAGAATGAACCAGACCTATTAATCCTAGCTTTCTTAATATCTTTGTCTTTTCAAATCCTGTTGCTATTTTCCCAGATGCAGCAGTCTAAAAAATACTATGTATTGTTAGCCATTTTGAGGGGCTTGAAAATCATGCTTCAAGAAAGTGCGCCAAATTTTGAAACTTTAGTATAGTATGAGGAGTATGTTTTTCCTTAGATTTACAAACGTAATTTGCAGTAAGTACAGTAGTTAAGTAAAAAAATAGAATAATTACAACTAGCTGCCACACATTCCTAGCACATGTAATAAGGTCCCATATTGGTAGGACATAGGTAGTCCTTTGGACATCCATCATCCACAAGCACTTACTGGAAACCAGTTGAAGAGACACTTCCTGTTATCACTGGTTCACGCTGCATAGCTGTGGGATAGTTTGATTCACACACACATTTTTAACAGCAATCAAGGGTTTGAAAGACTGCAGTTTACTTCAGGCTGCAGTTACAGAAACAAGTTGTTTAGAGAGCCGATTTAATCTGACATCACTTGTGTTGCTTGGTCCCTTTAGCAATCCACTTGTATGTTCTGTAATTCCAATAATTTAAGAGTGGGTCCATCCTCAGTTACTTGACAATGTCTTGCCATGAATTGCGTATTCTCTCAACACCTTGGACACACTGTTCTCGATACATTTATCCCACTGGTGGTCTATAATACACTTGCTTAAACCAACCACGCTGCAACATACAGTACTCGCAGGAAGTCACCTATTTCTGTCTCACTGCAAACACAACCGTATACTAAACCACTATACACATTTCAGTCTAACATCCTTCATTACTACACCATATGACAATTACAGCACATATATTATCAGTGTTATTACCTAACAAATTTGTTTTGTATTTTCAACACAGTGTTTTCCGTATTTTGATAGTCAAACCATCTTAGTGTTCATAATACACTGGCTAAGGGGTATCTAAATACTATATAAAAAATTAATGGGTTCCGGTGATGAATGATGGGAGTCAAGATTGTATAAGTGTCACTGTATCTGTTTTTCATAGTTTGTTTTATGATCACATCAGTTAAAATGTGGTGGAAAAATTTTACATACTTATTGGTGACACTTCTGAAGTATGTATACCCAAAACTATTATGAATGATTAGCATGTTTCACCTGAAAACTAGGATTTGTTAAAAATACTAGTAGTCTACACTAACTAAATGTCAGACACAGAACATTTTAATTGTTCTGTGCTATAAAGGACCTCTTATATGCATGCTCGTGTGGCGTTGAACCCAATGCCACACAATCTGTTACAGGTTCTGTGACAGGCTTTGTGTATTAATTAATATTGTGAAAGGCACGCGACATCCCAAGCCAAGGAGCACTTACTGGTGATGGCCATACGCAAGGAGAATGCCAGGCGGGCAAGGATGTCGCAGAGTAGCGCGTGGTAGCGGGAGAACATGCGATCATCTGCAAACAACCAGCCTGGTTAGTGGGAGGCATTATTAGCGACAGGCAGGCAAGATGGCAGATGAGTGGCGCCGGCCACGAGCAACAGTTCTTTCTGCACCATGCACAGGGTCACAGAAAACAAAACACATAAACAGATCCACAGTCATTAGGCAGGCATAAATCAAGAACCCAGTAGAGATGGCCATAAAAGAAATATAAGGATTTAACAAAAAATAAAAATTAAAGTTTAGCATTTGAAATTACCTTACAATAAATATTGGTTTTCTGAAATGTATGATAGTAAAACAATAAAAATCCTTAAAGGTTAAAATATTTAACAGTGGCATTTTAATGTCATTGTACACCAAGGTTATAATTGCTTTAAAACTATAAAATATGCCAGGTAAATTACTTACCACTATTTACAATACTCATCATTGAAATATCCATTAAATATTACCTGGTATTGTGCTTATACCTATGAAAAATGTAAACAAATCTGATATGGTACTACTATCCCACTGATTCATTTTAGCCACTGTCATGAAATGTAAACACTTTGTATTACTATGTACAGATGGTTAATAATATTTACCTTGACTTCTATAACCACGCACAAATAGAATGTATCAATGCCACCTGCATGCACATTTTTCATGCACACAATGTGATTTTTTTTGGGACTGAACAACTTTGTTTGCACAGTTAGTTTCGGATGAGTTTCTACTCTGGTTGGTATTGCTAGGTGGGAATCACAATGCGTGTTTTCTTTACATTCTGCAACTATGCTCTGCAACAGTGCATAAAATATGCCTGATTCCTTCATCCAAATTCTACAAAATTATACATTTTGCCATTTATCATTATTTTTTTGGGAGTATTCTAGCACAAACATATTTACACTCTAAGTTACTCTCAAGTTGGATATATTACAAAATCCCTTAAGGACAGGACATATCAGAACTCTAGGAAAAATAATATATATTTTCGTAAAGAATATATCGACAGACAAGGCCGGATTTACCCGTGGGCCTAGGGCGCAACTTTAACAAGGGCACAATTTACAAAAAAAATTGTGCTATCTGCAAGGACGAGTTTCAGAAACAGTGAACCAATGACACATGTAACTCATATGTAACGTGAGTTTGAAATCTTACCTATTTTAAAATGTATTCAATACTTTTATGGGTCACTATATATGGCTATTCCAGTCATACTCGGCTGTTCTTACTACTATAGCGAGAGGATAGAGCAGAGTAATTTGAAATAATATGGTGTTAAAAACAGGTAAATTGACCAGAGTAGGTAAGGTTAGCAGTAAAGGAAGGGGTGCGGGGGTTCTGAAACTCACGAGTCTAGGGTACCTGAATGCATGAATCCAGCCCTGGGAACAGAAACCAATAACGAGCCATGCACACATCTGTAAGCTCATTTTTGACATCTATGTCATGCCAGTCACAATAAGTCCCAACAAATGTACCAATAACTAAAATAATTAAATATACAATACAAATTTTAATACCATGAATACCTATCAAGTGCCAGAGATAATACATATATACAGATTTAGAGTAGACCTCAGAAGAAAGAAATTGAAATAAAGTAGCCAAGATCCTGTTCCCCAGGCATACAATTTTAGTAATGGCATTCTGTAAGTTGTTAATGAATGCTGACATGATGTATATAATACATTAAGTATGTGCACTGGCAAAAGCATGTATGCTGTTGTGCAGGAAGCACAGGGTAGTCAGATTGACTAAAAAGTGTCAGAACCAAATGTTTACCACTTGTGGAGGGTAGGGGCTCCTGGAGCAACTGAGTTATGTACCACAGTAGAAATAAATAACCATGCAGTCAAAATGGAAGTGGACACGGGAGCAGGACTGTCTATTATAGATGAGTCTACGTTTCATGAAATTTTTCCTCATCTGCCTCCCAAACTGACTAGACCATTGTGTGTGCTGCAAGACTACAGCAAAAATGTAATTGAGACTCTTGGTTCTTGTGATGTCAGAGTGCAGTATGGCACACAGTGTATGTACCCTCCCCTTCATTATCAGTAAAGGTCAAAGGCGATCACTATTAGGCAGGAACTGGATGACTGCATTAGGGATAGAGGTAAAGGGAGTCTTAACCGTAAGTGATGTTTGCAATGATGTCATAAAGGATATCCCAGATGTGTTTAGCGGAGAACTTGGAAGGTACACTGGCCCACCTGTCCATTTCCAGTTGGACCCAGCAGTCAAGCCGCTACGACTAAAACCTAGACCTGTTCCTTTTGCGCTCCTACCAAAAGTGGAAAGGGAAATAGAGCGTTTAGTTACACAAGGGGTGTATACACCAGTTCGGCATGCGGAGTGGGCAACACCAATTGTCGTCGTACTCAAGCAAAGTGGAGAGGTTAGGATTTGTGGTCATTACAAAGGCACCCTGAATAAGGCATTGAAACACGACCTTTACCCTGTTCCACCTGTGAGCCAACAGCTAATCAAGTTGAATGGCGGCACTATCTTCGCCAAGATTGACCTGGCTCAAGCTTTTCAACAACTCATTGTTGACGATGAAGCTGCAAGGGCCCAGACTATAGTCACCCACAAGGGAGCATTTCAGGTGAATAGGTTACAATTTGGTGTGTGTGTTGCACCAGGAATTTTTCAGCAGTTTATGGAAGAATTGCTAGCTGGATTGGATGGGGTTGTCCCATATTTTGATGATGTGTTGGTGAGGGGAACATCAGCTGAGGACCTACGAAACAAGGTTCGGCAAGTCTTGCTTCGTTTCCGGGATGCTGGCATTCACGTGAAGCAAGAGAAATGCAAGTTTGGAGTTACAGAGGTGACGTTCCTGGGTTACGTAGTGGACAAGAATGGCATCCGACCGACACCAGACAAGGTCAGCGCTATTCATGATGCACCAACACCCACTAACA
>PNEQ01002314.1:34494-66338 GCA_003012365.1 Medauroidea extradentata | reverse complement strand
CTAGGGATAGAGGACGTCGGGCTTAGGCTCCCTTTTCAGGAAGCAACCCTTTCGAGGTAAGGAGTGTAGTGCCAGGCTGGCCCGGCCCAAAAGCCGAGCCCCTGATGGCCGACTAGCTGTTTTTTTTTTCCTAACCTACCCTAACTACTGTGTTATGTTGGAGGCCCGGGGAAGGAGCGGTACTAAGTGCTTCTCAGGGCTGAGCCCCATACGTCTACAAGGGGAAGTTTCATTCAGAGGAGGCATGCATCGCTTCAGTGAGGGATTGAGCAGACATGGCGGCAATTGGGGCCATTTCTACCTCCCTAAGTGTACCTATAGCTAAGCCATAATCTAAGAAGAGAGGGGGAAAAACCGGCATAGTACCGTAAAAACCCTCTCGACAGAATAGGAGTGTAACCACTCAACAGTTACATGCATTAAAGATAAAAATGACACTGGAAAAGTAGGAAGGTCCAGGTTGTTAGTAGAGTTGTGAAGTAAGAGTGGGGCTGGGGGTGTGGGAACTGTCTTTATTTTCTTTAATTTCCTTGAATTTCATTTAGGGAGGGCACTGGTTTTAACCACGGCACTGTGGGTGAGCACAATACCCTGCTGGAGGACGGAGGTTTTATAGGCACCTCGTCCTCCCGTATCTCCAGTAGATACCTGAAACAAACTTAAAAGTATAGAAATGAATACACTTAACTAGCTCTCAGGCAAGCCTGATGAACTAGCATTAAATTAAAATAAATACGTGGCTAGAATAATACATTTTCGGGACTCGTGCTAAGCACAGAAAGATCTGTGCCAGCAGCTGCCCTCTGATTGTCTGTTAGTGATCCTGCCGGCCAATCACAGGCCTCTGCCATTCCAGACCTACAGAAAACACCACAGCTAACTTACAGGTAGCAATTACTGTGAATAAACGTATTAAATTGTGAGTGTATAGTATAATAATAATTAGCTAGTTAATTAGCAATGTAATTTCAACAGCAGCTGCCACGTGAGCCAGAGGCTGTACAGTGTGTATTATGCCGTATGCTGTGAAATACATAGTGCTTCGCAGTGTAGTTTTCATGTAGAAAGTCTTGTTATAGTGAAAATATTATGTGTTACCCCAGGTTTCCCTTGTAAGTGTAACTGGTTTTTGTTTTGTTTTGTGTAATTGTGCGTCTCCTGCCATGCATACTCAGGACTGTACTGGGGCTGAAGGCTTCCAGACGAGCCCAAGCAACGTGACGGGCAGTGATGTCGGCCTTCGTCAGCACAGGCAGAGAGCGCCTAAATCGGAGCCGTGCGTTACCAGGCCTGGAGGGGGAGGTGTGTGTGGCTTATAAATAAATCCTAATTACTGTGGGTCACAATTTTTATGAAGGCTTGCTATTAACTAAATTACCAGGTAATTAATCAGGGTGGCCAGCGACCGGTAAAATCGGGAAAACCGGGAAAAGACAGGGAATTTCAGTCAACCTGTAAAAGTCATGGAAAAGTCAGGGAATATTTTTAGCAGTCAGGGAAATTTTTCTGTTGGTAATTCAGTCTGTGGTTATTTACTTTTATGAAAAATATGTATTCAAAATCATTTCTAAACGTAAATCTTTATTTCAGTTTATAAAATTGTAGGGTTACAATAAAAAATGTATCGTGATACTAACTAGCAACACGTCAGACTACGTTGTTGAGTAGTCGATCCTTTCGTATAATCGATTTTAATGCGAGACTGCGAGAGACAGAGCCGAGATCAGAATCAATTGTACGCGAGACAGCGATATTTCGATAGACTATATGTTTCCTTTGTTCCGCCCGGGTTACCGTTTTGCGGTTGCTATTCGCCTTTGTACTTTAGCTCAGGCTTGCCGTTTTAACGGATTTTATCCGTTTTAACGGATATTTAAAGGTTAAAACGGACAGACGGATAATGTTAGATATTCACGGATATTTCTAACATCTGTGTTTGTCAACAATAGACACAAAAATTAGCGACGCACATGAATGTATTAACGAGATTCACTAATCTTTTTTGTGCTTATTTTAAACCTACAAATCTTTCCCTTTATTTTTGCAGAAAAGGTCATGCTATATGCAAGCAAATATACGTAAATTTGTGTTTTATTTTATGCCAAAATAAATAAACAAGGAAAATTTTTAAAACCCCTCATAATGGCTGCACCCCATATTTTGTACCAAAACTTTTGGTGAAAACATGCTGCGATTATGTTAATAAATACGTGTATTTACATTTAATGTGCGGCGCCATGATACAAGCAAACTGCGTCTCATTCGAGGCCATAATTAAACTTATGCAGATATATTTATTTTTCAACAATAAGTAGTCAGTTGAACATGTTCGCACTCATTCTACAAATTTTTACAAATAGGAAAATGGGTGGAAAGTTTTACTGCTACTTTACCAAAACAGATTAGAAAATAGTTCAGTCTGTAAAAAACATTAACAGTAAATGGTTTCCTGTATAACATCTCAATTTTTCACAATACTATAATAATTTACTATACATATTAATTTCACTATCAAAATTCTACAGCAAGAATCTTCTAAAAAACTTCGGAAAAGTACGTAGACATAAGTTTGAATTATTACAGGATTTTACAGGATTTTTTAATGCTAATTACAGGATTTTGGAAATGAACTTGGTGGCATCCCTGCTTTAGCTGCTATCTTATAATACACGTGGTGTGTACTACGAAACATTAAGTAGTTGGTGTGCACCAGTGTTATGAAGTTTTTTTCGTCGATGTTTTTAACTTCAAAAAATACGTGTGATTTCTACATCCGCATTCACCATTGGCTTTTTGGTTATGTTCTTACTGTTTGTATGTCGATTGAAATTTAATTTGTCGCCGCAGTGTTTCATAATGACATAAGTATACTTCACATTATATTATTTAACATTTATAAGGTTTATGTGGTTTTCAGGCAGTGTGTAAAATAGCTGTTCGTTAATTTTGTGTTTTTGTGCCGTTAAATTCTGATGGCCCGTCTGTGTGTTCCTTGTATTCAAAATGCAAAATATACGGACCCGATACTTCACTTTTTGTATTAAAAAAATTCGGCCATTAGACGTTTTTCATAAAATCCAATATTTCGGATAGGCCTACATCTATAGTCAAGACTCAACTCTTTTATAATTTAACACATTATTCCTTAACCAAATTTCCTTATGTTTCTTTTGTAAGTAGGCCTACATGTTCTACGTATGTATTTTTGAAGTAAAGTACTACGACACACACAATATTTCATGTGTCATGCAAATGGTAGCATGCCTCTCTCATGGAAATGCAAATCTTGGACGAGGTTTTTCAGTAAATGCTGAAAGTTTGATTGTTAACTTGAAGGAAGAGTCATTAGTTGCAAGGAGACTAGTGTATGATGCTGTAACGAACATTGGGAGGTTGGACAAGTTTTCCATCTGCAAACCTCTGATTCATTCTGTTAAAAACGCTTATGCTCGCTACAAGGAAGCTATTGAAAAAAGAAAAGAAGAAGAAAATGCAATTTCAGAGGAAGTGCTGAAGAAGAGAAAAGCTACCTCTCTGCTAAAGGAGTTGGAAGCAAAAAAAGCTGCTCTTATGTTAAGTGCACAGAGGGAAGTCACACTTATCGACAAAGAAATTAAATCTTTAAACTATTGATGCGTTGTTAGCAGCTATGAGAGACGTGTATCAAACTATGTTTTAAGTTCATTGGCTAATGTTTAAAAATTTTCATTCATAATTTTTAATCAAGTTACGTAACTATACAATTGTGTATTGAACATTTTTAAGTGGTCACGTTTGAGTGTGTTAATTTTATAAACAATTTATAAAGTGTAATTATTTTCTGTTTACTTCTATGAAGAGTTTGAGCTGCCAATGTAAGTAATCGTATTTTTTTCTATGAGTGGTTTCATTTTATTAGTCGTAAGTTACTATTCACATGTAAATTAGAAAATTTCAATACTTAGGGTTTTGCCTAGTTTAGTTGCCTTTTTATTTTTTTGTGTTACCGTTAGCATAAATGTGTTTTATTAAGGAAATAAATGCATTATATAGTTGTATTGATACACTGTATCATGTAAAATTTTTTAAGTGTTTTGTAGTGGTCAGGGAATTTTTTTTCAGTCCTGGAAAAGTCAGGGAATTTTTTTTACAGGTTTTGCTAGCCACCCTGTTAATAGAGACCTGAAAATTTAGCGATCGCGATAACGCGAAAAATACATAACTCGAAATTTCACGCAAAACGCGAAAAATTACGATTTTAACATATAATATTGTAATACACGAATTTGCTTAAAGTATGTAATATTTTCGCGAATTTGTATTATTTTTACACTGCTAGACCTCGGACATTTGTATACGGCTACTGTATATTAACATCTGCCACCAGCAACTTGTTTAACAAATAAAATACCTCCATAAACGAAAGGTGCGTGTGAGTGTATCACGGATCAGAGTCTTTAAGTAAACTGGCGAAAAGTCGTTGGCAAGAGCAGTAGCTAGTTTAAATAATTACTGCACGTCATAATATTTACTGATATTGTCTTCGCCGCCACGTAACTGTAGTAAAATATATGCGACCACGATGTATGTTATTTTATATACAGCGACATCACAAATTTATTTTAATTCATCGAGAAAAAAACGTAAACACTACCGCCCCAGATCGGAAGATAAACGTCAAAGATACATACGTGAAGTAAAGATGTGGCACTCTGGCACTGGAAAACTCGTTCTCATCTCACATTTAGAGTTCCACAGTTGCAGCCATGGTTGCAGCGTGTTTAACTTTATCATGCGCCACGTTATCTATGGAAGTCGCACCAACTTAAGATGAATTTCAGTGCCAGAGTTCTGGATGTACGGTATATATAAAGGCCATCACGTACTGTGATCAACATCAACAGGTGGTGGCTTATGGCGGTATTACCGAAGTGTTTACAAACGCAAGAAGTGTTTAGTATCGCAGATTTTATTTTTATTTCCCCCTTCCTTTTTTCTGTTACTGTTAGAGGCTTAATGTTTTTTTATAATGCCTAAAAATGCAGTAAATGCCAGTCAGCGGGCAGACGATTTTCGCAGTGATGGTTTTTATACTTCTGATTCCTTAACCTTGATGTGTAAATATTGCAACACAAAAGTTTCATATGAACGACGTGACACTGTAATAAAACATGTAAAAAGTGAAAAACATATTTCAAACAAACGAAAGATTGTCAGTGGGCCTAACCAAAACAGAATCCAGACATCTGTTGCCCAGTGTTTTGATAGTGCAAAACGCAATAAGACTGGTGTTGAACATATGACTTTGAGAACAACTGAGGCTTTTGCCAAAGCAAACATACCTCTCGAAAAACTTGAAGATCCCAACATTCGGAATTAGTTGAAGGAATTCGTAGAAGGAGCTGGTGATTTACAGTGCGTGAAAACGCTAAGGGAGAAATACATTCCGAAACTAGCAGAAAGTCATGTCAACACAGTGAAAGATTTAGTTGGTCAAAACCAACTTTTCATCTTGTGTGATGAAACTACTGACAGTAAGGGACGGTGTGTTTTTGTCATTCTTTTTAAAGTGTTGACGCAACAGATGGAAACTGGTATACCAGAGATAGTGGTGGCATCTGTTAGTTTTCTTGACAAAGCAGATGCAACATCGTGTGCACAAGCACTGACAAATTGCGTCAACAAATTTGAAATACAGTACAAAAATATCAAGGGAGTGGTCACAGATTCAGCTCGCTACATGACCAAATGTGTTACCACTTTGCAAGTGCTGTATGGAGACCATGTTTTACATGTGCAGTGCTGGGCACATAAGCTTGCTCTTGTGGGAAACATTTTGTCATGTGAATTGACAGAAGTGAACGATGCTGTAGTCAAGGTAAAATCAGCATTCTTGAACACTAGTGATGGGTAGTTCGTGAACTACCAGTTCATTTCGAACTGCTCCAAGAAGTGAACTACGGAACTATGTAGTTCAGGCGGAAAAGAACTGTTCTTGTGACTGGCTGGAAGACAGCCTTCGCCTTCGCTTATTCAATCCCCTCCGTTTACTGCAGCTGTGTTGTATAGCGTGCTCATCCGCACATGCGCGTTTAGTCTCCCCTCTCCTCCTCTGGTTCGAGCCGGTACTCGCCTATTTTCTTCAGCCATACCCCCTTACGCTGGATCAGTGGAGGAGAGGGTGACTGAAAGATGAGAACAAGAAAATGTATCGCGAACTGCATCGGTACTCGAACTACATCGTTTGAGGCAGGTCGGCGAACTATATCGTTCGAGGACAGAGACAGTTCGACGTTATTTTCGTTTCGTGCCTTTCTGTCCCGTGACCTGTCGTTTGAAAATAACGAAGCCCTATTTGTTACAGTCCAAGAACATTTTCATTTTTCACTACAATTTAAGGGCAATTAACAATAATAATAACCATAGCTAAATTAGCATTAAATTATATGGCGAAAAGTACGTGGAGAAAATACACAGTTTAAAAAGTAGCTAATGCATGAAAATCTAAAATACAGTTACAAAAACATACATAACTTACCAAATAAGAGTGAAAATCACCGCTTCTGTTCTTATTGGTAGCCATGCACTACACAAGTTTTCGTGAACACGTGAAAATAGGCGCAGTAACTTAATGTAACTTCTTTAAAAAAAAATCACACGTTAATAAATATTTTAAAATATATTGCACTAAAAGGTATGTTTTGAAACAACTTTCATGTATATTTCATGTTGCTGTGAAGAAATACGAGTCGAGAAGTTTTGGAAGCTGACAACCTATTTCTTTTTTTTGGTGAGTGTTTGCTAAGATTGGAATAATAGTATAACTTAAAATATGTTTAAAGAAAAACGACTTGCTGCCCACCTATATTTCGTTACCGGCACTGGGCCAGTTATTTTCTGAGTCGTGTTGTAACAATATTATGCTGCCGTGCATAACAGGGTTTGTTATTTAGTAAAAGTTAATTATGTTATACACAGTTGTTTTGCCACACTCAATGTATGTACGACACACATATACGTGTTCAGGGATAAAATGAGCACTTTTGAAACCCTATAGTTACTTTTTTTGTTTTAAGAGATTATTTATAGTTTCCTGTCACTTTAAACTTAAACAAATGCATTTTATTAACAATCAGAGCTTGTGGACTACACTATATTAAACAATTAACTTCTAAAGTCACAATATATAATATTTTTTAAATATTATCGTAGAGAAGATGGTCTTAAGGTTCAGAAGTTCTCAATTTATTACAAACCGTGTATACATACTGTATGTATGGTTTTAGGGATTATATTGATTATATTAACTACGAAGAGTCTAGAAATATGTATAAGTAATTTTTTTAGAACAATATAGGCAATTAATGATGGTGCATCGTTTTAATTGAAACAATTGAGAGCGGAAAACGCGAGGACGTATCGTGACGGCGAACTTCCTAGGTAATAAAATCTATAGATCGGTCGAACTATATAGTTCGAGGAACGAAGCAGTTCGCATCTTTCGTCGAACTATCTAGTTCGAGGAACGAAGCACAGTTCGAGTCTGTCGTCGAACTATATAGTTCGCGGAACAAAGCAGTTCGCGTCGTTCGTTTTGTGTTCCACACTTCTGCAGTTCCGCGACTTGTCAACTGAACATATCAAACTTCCTTTTTTTTTCTTTGATGTTTTTAATATACATGAAACAAATAGTAACTTAAATATATTTTTTAGATAAATGACACGCCACCACCTATATTTTGAAGTTGTGTTAGAACAGAATAGATATTGGCAATCCATGATGGCACAATGAAGGTTATAGTTCGAAACAAGTGCCGTATAACAATTATGACAAAAGCATTAGAAACCATTAAATACACGTCTGAACGTTGCACATGTGACTTATTACAACATATGTACAAATCCCTATCTCGACTCGAACTTTTTCAGATGGTGAACTATATAGTTCAAATGAACTGCATCCAAAGAACAGTTCACTTGTATGAATAGTTCTGAACGACCTAGGTCTGCCAGACGAACTACATTTCCCATCACTATTGAACACCAGAAGAGGAAGCACCAGTACTTAAAGTACTTGGAAGAAGAGACACCCAAGCCACCAAAATTGTTTCCCATGCCTGTAATCACACGTTGGAATTCGTGGCTTGAGTCAGTAGTCTACTTAGCAGAGTATTTTTTGGAAATTGTCAGTTTTTTTAGACAGAGTGACTTACAAGAAGTCAGCAATGCTGGAATAAAGTATCTTACCTCTCTGTCTGACAAAGATGCAAACATAGTTTTGGCTCAAGCTGTTTTCTTGAAGTATCATACCTGTGATTTAGTAAGTGTACTAAAAAAGTTGGAAGGATCCAAGTATCCAACTGCTCACATGCTACATGGAGATGTGGACAAAATTAGTAAATGTATGGACTCTGTGTCAAAGGGAGTGTTTTCTTCAGCTTTTGAAAATGATGATTGTGTTGCAAAACTAAACAATGCTGACAAAGCTCATGTAGTTTACAACTGTAAAAAAGCAGCATCACTTTGTCGAAACAAAATTCAGATGCTGATCACAAGTGATCCTTCCAGTGATTTTTAGTTTACTTCACAAATTGTTCAGTCCTGTAAATGTTGCTTTAAACAACACTGAAGATGTTGTTAGTCTCTTGAAGAAGGTTCCGGACCTAAGCAAGCTGGATGAAACAGACCTGTTTAAAGGGTACGAGTACCTGAAGGAAACATGCGACTCTGCAAGAAAAAATGATGGTGAAGTGGACATAATTAAAATTCTGTCTGCAATGATCTTGACGTGCAAAGAGTTTGCTGCAGCAGCACTGAGAGCCATATGGACACCTACCAACAGTGTTAACAATGTTATCTTTTGAATATTTTTTTTTACAGTGAACATTTCTGAAGAGTTGTTTTTTCTCCATTATGTGTGGCTGCTCTCAAAAATTAACTACCTTGTAGGCTTAATATTGTTTCATTTTGACATTTTATGTGAGCCAATTTTTTATTTAACTGGTTTTAAGGCAATTATGATTTTTTGAAACAAAATTAATAACACCGCTTTTTAGGAAAAAATAACACCGCTTTCCATTAAATATACCACCGCTTTTCAATAAAAATAACACCGCCATTTTCAGGTCTCTAGCTAATTAATAACTATTAGCTGCGCAGGCGCTAGGGCGAGGGCAAAGACAGTGTATTTCATGTTCCGGACCACGAGAGAGTTTAGAAAACCGCAAGTAGGTCGCTGGGCAGAGGCTCTGCGAGTGGCCGGAGCTCTGGCCAATCACAGCGCCCGCTGATTCTGGACCGAGAAATACTAAGGGGGCCTATATGCTAGAAGCGATTTTGGTCACTTATAATGCTGATTTTCTTCAGGTTCATAATCCCCAAGGCTGGCAATTAAAGGGTTTTTGATTATTATGGCTAGTAGCATAAAATTGCTCTGCCATTTTGCAAAAAAGTTCTTGCAGCAGTTCTTGTTTAAGCTCTGCATGCAAGTATCTTATAGATGTGTACCTAGGTGCATCTGCTGCAATTCTTAGGCATTTATTTTGCAACACTTGCAAAGTACGAGTGTGCGATTTCAAGCAGTAAATCCATGCAGGAGCTGCCTAGGTTAGAATAGGGCGAATCATTGTATTATAAATTAAATGTCAGTTTTTAAGCTTAAGGCTAGAGTTACGCTTTGTCATTGGGTAAAGTGCAGACATGCGAGCATAGGCAAGGTTTCTCTTACTCTCAACATGACTTCGCAATGTCAGCCTTTTATCCAGTACTACACCTAAATACTTCACTTCATTTGTAAGGAATATCATCATTAAACAGAGTGAGACGGGGAAGATTGGCTGGAATGTGTCGGCGTGTGTACACCACAGCTTCGCATTTGCCTACATTGATTTTTATTTGCCACAGGCGGAAATAGTTTTCTAGCTCATTGAGCATTTCCTGGGCTCGCCGAGTTGCGATCTCAGCACTTCTGGATCGCTTGTATATGACTGTATCATCAGCATATACACCTAGGTTCATGTTCCAGTTAGGGGGCCGCGGAATATCACAGGTATATAAGTTATAGAGTACGAAGCCTAGTATGCTGCCTCGGGGAACTCCTGCCCTAATTTCTTTAAATTCTGAAGTCGCTCCGTCAATAGTTACTGCAAAAGGAGCGCCTATTTAAATAGGAGGCAATGAGTTTAACATAACAGTCGGGGAAATGTTTTTCTTACATTTTATAAAGTAGTCCAACATGAAACACCCTGTCAAATGCTTTCTCGACATCAAGAAAGACTGCTACTGAGTATTGACGCCAGTTAAAAGTCGTAGTTATGTGTTCAGTTAGTCTAACTAACTGGTGAACAGTGGAGTGCTTTTTTCTAAAGCCAAATTGCTCTTTAGGTAAGATGTTCACGTTTTGAATGTGAGTATCGAGGCAGCGCAGCAGAACACATTCATGCACTTTTGAGAGCGTACTTAAGAAAGAGGCTTATGGGGCGGTAATTTTGTGGCAAGGTCTGATCCTTGCCAGGCTTAGGAAAAACAATAACATTGGTACGTTTCCAGGGCTTGGGGAAGTGCGCAAATGTCATGCTTGCATTTATGCACCTAGCCAGAGCCTCTAGTGTAGACTCTGGCAGCTGCTTAAGCACTATAGCTTGCAGGGTATCGAACCCAGGTGCTTTGCGGGGCTTCATACATTTAATTATACGTTTTACCTCGTCGGCATGCGTAAATTCTGGTTCAGCAGCTGAAGGCTGGTGAAGTCGCACTCGGAGGTCCTTATATATGCGAGCCACATGAGCTGGATCACAGGGTTGGATGTTCGGTATAAAAACCGTTTCTAAGTGATTGGCTACAGCCTCTACTTTTTGCTGGGGCGTTTAGACAATGCCTGCTTTGCCTTGAAGAGGCGGGATAGGGTTGCGCTTGTTTGTAAAAGCCTTTGTTAAGTGCCAAGTGGTAAGATGAGATAATTTATTATTCCACTGGTCTGTTTGCCAGTGGATGATTTCTAGGTTAATTTGCTCTTAAGTGCATTTATTTGTGTTCTGAGTTGGCCAGTTCTACCTCGCGAGTAGCGCCTGCACAGGCGATATTTCCGAGTGATCAGTTGCAGAATATTATTAGGCAGCGAATCACTGTAGGGCTTTGGGGTATTTTCAGGGACAAATTGACTGATACCTGATTGGATTAGCTCTGTTATATGGTTAATCACAGAGTCTAATTCGCCAGGGGTGCTGACAGGATCTGGCAGGTTAATTTCCTCGTTCAGGTACTCTTGGAAGGCTTCCCAGTTTGTGCGTTTACTATCTTTAATTTTTCTAATTTGCCTTTTGTCTGTTTCCAGCTGATCAAAATTTAATTGGACAGGGTAATGGTCAGAGGCTAATTCATGTATTACTTCTAATGTAAAGGTCATATTAAGGCCTTTACATATTGCAAAATCTAAGATATTAGGCTGGAGATTTGCCTGTGTAGGTTCAAATGTGGGTTCATCGGGCGCATGAATTAAATAATTGTGCCTGGTTTGGTGGTTAATAAAGTATTTCCATTGGCTGTCCACGTCCTGCAGCCCCAGGTGGGGTGTTTTGCATTCAGGTCGCCAACAGTGTGGGAGAGATGTTTATTAGTTCATTTAAATCCGCATGCGTAAGTCTGCGGCCAGGTGGACAGTAAATTGAGTAAAGAGATAATTGCTGGCCGCCGAGCTTTAGGTTAATGCCCACAGCTTCAAGTGTATTTAATTGAGGCTGTTTTGCTGCGTGGCAGTTTATTGTGTTTTTAATTAATATTAAAACACTGCCTCCTGCATTATTTTCTCTGTCCTTCTTAATGCAAGAGTAGCCTGGGACAGAGAAACGGTATTGTGGGTGTAATTGGGTCTCGTTAATTGCCGCAATTTGTACCTGGTGGCGAGTCAAGTAATCTATTAGCTCCTGCTTCTTATTCCGGAATCCAGCTGCATTCCAGAACAAGATTTTGGCAATGGAGGGGGGGCCTGTTCGCAGGTCTGTTGTCCTGCCTGGGGGGAGGCATTGGGTTGGCCCATACTCCTCACTGATAAGGCAAAACCTACTGTGGCTCTGCACTTATCTTCTATGTGGCTAGTGGGGTCAAACCAGATGGCCAGTATGGTGCACAGCTAGGTACAAAATTCGCCCACGAATGGGTCCTTTTGTGCTGCGGGGCTCTGACTTATTTTCTCCTTCAATATGTCGAAGGAGAAGGAAAAGGGCAAGACAGATGTGCTCTGTGCGGGTGTTGTGTCCATACTGGTGGTTTGGGCAATTTTTGGAGCCTTTATAGGCTGGCTCTGAGCTGCTTGCTCCTGATTGGCCAAGCACTCCGGTTTATCCTGGCGCGGCGCCGGGGGCGGGGTGGGGGCAGCCTGCTTGGCAGTCTGTTCCTGTCGCTCTAGGCGTGAGCTGACGCGCTTTTTCCCTAGTTTTTTGGCTGTGCCTTGGGACATTTTTCCTTTTGGTTCAGCTGGTGTAGGATGCTGGCCACAGGGCCGATCGGGGTTAGCTAGGGCAGGGAAGTCCACTTCAGAGAAGCCCTGCACAGCCTGGAAAGCACTGTACCTATTTCTGAGTGCAAAGGGTACATTTTGTTGGACATACCCAGGCACGAAGTTCTGGGCTGGGATATGACCGTGGTGGGAATATTACCAGGTTGTACCGCTACATGTACGTTTCCGCCCGCATAGCATACACATGCCTCGACTGCTCGGCGAGCACTCAACTCCTAGCTCAGTTCTCTTGGGTGGTTCGAAAGAGGTGCAGATTAGTGAATTCCCAGCACGGGAGCGTTTAGCGGAAAATTAATAATAATACCCTTACTCAGATTACCATACAATTATACTAGCCACGTGACATACAACACTTACAAACTCACGACCACGCGGTGGGCTTGACCGCAATAAACTCATAAATATTAGTTTTATAATCTCACTCCTAAGCCCGAAACCTCGTTTAGGCTTGTAAAAACTGAGTCTTGGTTAGTATCGCCGATGCTCGGCGATATACCCCCACGTGGCACACATGGTACCTCCCGCACAACCGCACTCTCTCACATCTCCAAAGCCATTGCCAAAACCCAACATGGCGCTGGTCCAGAGCGCGTGTCCGCCTCTCTCCCGAAAGTTCGCCAAGATGGCCACCCTCCCCCGCGGCATCAACACCTACGTATTTTCCAACTACGAGAGCATTCTTGCTTAGTTATAAGTTCCTTTCAACCTTCAGTCCCTTGTCAACAAAAAATAAACCACAAACTACACTTGATGGCTAATAGTCCTCAAACAACTGTAATTCAATCATAAAGTCCTTCACTCCAGCTTTTGTTTTGCTAATTTTCAGCGACAGTTGGTACACCCCTGACGTCATTTGCCACAGTGCGAACCTAGCGCTTTAACGGGAAATTCACAGACTGATCCCCGGTGAACTTGAGTACAAACAAACATATTCAATAGGTTCCTAGTGGATGCTCTCGCCTACCTGAATAAATATTGTACAGATATTAACACTGGATTTACCGGTTCAGCCCACGCAACTATTATACAGAGTACAAAATAAGTCATTCTTAAATTACAACATATCATCTACGAAGTCTTTCAATCTTGTTTCCCTTTTATGGGCTTACAAATTGTTAGTGATCATTCAGTTCTGTGTTTGTACGCCGGTATGGGCGTCCCTAGTAACTAGGCTTTCACTCAATCCGGACGTCGCGGCGCACTGGCGTAAGGTAGGCCGGGCGGCCATTGCTCACAGATCAGAGCCTCACTCCCAGTTGCAAACCAAACACTAAGTGACGAGTCTCGGGACCCTATTAGGCTCATACTGATGCCAGAGCATTGGAGGACCTCTCTCATACTACGTTAACCCCAAATTAAATAAATAGATACATACGGAAAATTTAGGAAAGCTCGGCCAAGTGCCTTACAAGGTGGAACCATCCGGCCGCCAAAACTCGCACCCTACTGCGCAGCTACCTATGACGTCACGCGAATTGCACGGGACAGAAATCTAGCACAAGTCAGTACACGTCTGACTTTGCGCGTGTGCAAAAGACGGTAGGCTACACGTCCCGCATCTACTGGCCTGTGCCCACGCGGCCGCAAAAACACTTCAACTTAACTCATCATCAATCAAAAACTATTCAGTCAAATGACTAGTAAATTTTTTACTACGTATTTATGAAGTGTCCTGCCAAAGAATAGATAATTTAATATTAAAAATTTAATTTAACAATGTACTGTTAACTATTGACAGAAACTGCAGGGAACATTATATTAAGCGAGAAACTTTTTGGTTTTTCGAGATAGATTGACGATACTAGCGGAAGAAGAAACTCTAAATATAATTTTTATGCCTCCTTCGAAGAGTTGCGAGATACGCCATAATTTTAGTGCCAGGTATAAGACAGCAGAACATTCAGACGTGCATGTTCGAGATCTGTGACCCGATCTGAACATCTGCAATTTATCTGCACTGCATTTCCTATTATAATTTCAGTTTCATTACATTACTTTTTTTAATTTCGACATGTTAATTATATTTAAATATATTTTCTATATTTAATGTCCACTTTCTTTATCTTAGAATATTTATGTAGTAATTAAATTACAATTATAATGTTCTCATTAAAATTTTCAATTTTTTATCACAATACATTACTGCAACACCATAAGACCTTAACTTATAAGTTATTTATTTTTAAAAAGTTGCAACCCATCGGAACGTATGTACATACTTTACATATGCATGACAACTATTCGAGACACATTTCAATAATAAATAGTACATTTGCTTCTTTCGCCATATTACGAAGAAGAGGAAAACATGAGCTGCTTGGCAATCACTGTTGCTACGCACGCAGTCGATGTACAGAGCACGCTATAGGCTGTTCACGGTAAAGTGAACACTTTTCAAAACCATTTCCGTAAGAACAGCAATCAATAAATATATTTTGTAGTGGTCGCAGACATAAAATTTTAGTTCAGTTTAAAATATACGCTATGTCTAATAACTAATATAAAAACGGAAATGTTTATCATTAATAGGCGACGGAAGAATGCAAATCGGCTGAGAGAAAACAGTAACTAGGCGCTCAAAAGTGTTCACTTTACCCTGAACAGCCTTTACGCATAGGCCGTAGACAGTGCGCGTGGTGTGAGTAGGAGCAGAAACGGAGAGGGAGAAAGAGGACGGAAGAGAGATGCGTCATCACATCACAGTAGAACCTCGATTATCCGCGACTCGATCATCCGATTTGCGGATTATCCGCGATTTTTTATCATGCAAATTATTTTTTACAAAGTAACAATTTTTTTTTTTGCGCCTGTGAAATTCTGGTAACTTCAGAAGTTTGTGTCTATATAGTCGGTTAAGCATTCGCATTCGTGCTTATTAATATACAGTATGGCACACTTGTTTTCATTTTTTTAAGGTAGTAGGCTATTTTAATTTGAACGAACTGTCCTCTCCTGCGCGCTTGTCCATGTGAGCGGAGTGTACATTCCTACACGGCAGCGAGGCGACAGCACACGTGAGCGGTGCGCAGCTTTGTTTATAGAGGTCAGCGCGTGTGCACACACAGCAGTTGATGGATTATGTCGTAGAATTTGGCGGGCAGTAGCACTGTTGTAAAACGTTAGTGTTTGGAATCATGTCGCGAACTGCACAAAATTTTGAAGCGAGTGGTATTAACCATACAAAGTAAAATTTAAATTAGAGAAAGGTTTCGGTACGACGAAACAATTGTAAAACTTGAAGATAGAAAGTTTAAAAACTACAGTACGAGACATTGTGTTCAGTCGCTTGTCAAAACAAATGGCCCGCATTTTTGATAAAATTTACCATTCATAATTTTAATGGCCGTTATATTTGTGACACAGACAACTTTTGCCTCGCAGTGACACGTGTGTCGTTTGCCGATAAATACAACTGGAGCACGCATCTAGATCAATTCTCTCGTCAGCAAGACTCGGGCGGAGAAAACTAGGATCTGGGTACCGTATATTTGTGTGTGCCGCTACTTGTCAAGTAGAAAATAATCTTGAAATCTGGAAAAGAATTAATATACAGTAACTTTTATTAACAATTACATTTACGTAACTTTTTGTTAACAATTACATTTACGTATTTTCTTCTTTGCGCGCATGTGTAAAAGCGGCATAAATAATTTTTTTCAATTGAGCACTATATTTACCAGGGGTGGCTGAGTAGCTGGCGGCTGGCCGGGCGGCAGAAACAGCTTGCAGGCATGCGATGACCTTGCAAGGTGAAGCTGCTGGCTCTGTCCAGCGATTCCAAGTAGGCCCAGCGCACGATGGGCAGCAGCTGCTGCTTGCTTTGTCCGCCGCCGTACATTGCGGGGTCTATGCGCCCCATAAAACCACTTACTTTATTCCCTTCAGCTAAATTTTTTTTCTAAAGGATAAAAGTTTTATTTCGGCTAGGGATGAATATTCCCCCCCCCCCCCGCCAAGGTTTGGTACCTTCTAAAATCATGACTCATTTCATGTGTGGGGTCGTATTCAATGGCGACAAATACAGTACAATATATTGTATGTTAAATTTTTTTTTCATTAAAGTTGTTTTTCAGGGCATACGTCTGACTATCGGGTAGCAGTCAGATAATTGCAGAGACTGCTACGTGGTAGCAGATAAGATAGCAACAACTCCCGATGATAATAACCATGTCTGAGTAATGGCACCAGATAAGATAAACTAATGACTCGATCAACCGTGAAATTCGGTTATCCGACTGTCTCGTCCCCTGCATTATCGCGGATAATAGAGGTTCTACTGTACCTGCTTATCTTCGGTGTTGTGTGCACAGTCTAACTTACCAGGCGCGCGGCCTACCTATCCAGGTGTGCGGCACAAATGTATTTCAGCAGACGTTTTAGAGTGTTTCGCCGATTTTTTTTCTTTAGTAGCTGCGACGTATTTATTAACGGACACCACCTCTATTATTATTGCACGCTTACAGACGTATTTTAATACATCTTTCCTACTTGAAATAGTATTTTTAATAAATGCACTTTTCGATTTGAATTTTTAAAATTTTTTTTTTAAGGGGATCGAGAATATTGTAGTTGCGTTGTTGTCGTAGTTGCCGATGTCGTAGTAGCGGGATTCGACTGTAAAAAGCACATGAACCATAATTTCCAAGTAGATACACTGTTTGTTCCAAGTAACGTGATTTATTACAAAATCATAGCTGTAGCTTATGTTGTTCATAAAAAAATACCCGTAAAGGAGACTGTAAAATAAATAGCACTATATTAGTGAAATAGACATACGTAAATACTGTTTTGCTGGAGATAACTATTTATACTGTCGTCATATTTTGTTCCTGTCTCGTGGGATAGTATGCTAAACGCACATATAATTTACATGTGATTCTAGAAAATAATATTATATATGTAACATGGAATTCTTCATTTCAAGTAGGTACGGACGTAATTTAAAAAAAAAAAAGACATAACTTTGATTTCTGTATAAATTAAATATTTTAAGGAAGTGTGTAATCAAACACATTTTTGTTGTTTGATTAATGTATCTTAATTCGTTACGTTACCAAAACTAGCGAAAAAAAATTTCCATCTGTCTTCACAACCGTTTTCGAGAGATAAATTCCGATATACTAAAATGTATTTACTAAATCTTATTATGAAAATTATTCTTGAGATTAATATGTAAATAGTAGTGCAATAAATATTACAGAGTATATTGAAAAAAAAACAGTGCTAATTACATACTGATGTAAATGCAAGTTTGACTCACAATAGCACACGGTTAATCCAAATAAAGAACTTTAAGAATATTTTAGTCTCCGCCTTCATTAAGAAACTCTTTTCATTAATTAATTACTTCAGAAAAATTTGTTTACCTGATTATTTGAAAAACTGCCGTATTTGTATTTTCTTCATGAGATAGCGATGTTTAATTTATTTGAATTCGTGCACAATGAAGAATTTTATTTTTAACGGCGTTCTTATTGCATTTAATACAAAATTGGCGGGAACATTAAAAGGTAGATAGGTAGAGAGAATTTAATATTATACAAACGCAATCCCAACCCGAATTCTGTATTCATCCCTTCCGAAAACCTGATCTGTAAAATAAAATCGAAGTAAAATGTAATATATTATTTGACAGTATGATTGCATTTTTATCATATCGTATCTACAGCTTCATCTGGTCTCAATAACGTTCTTCATAACGATGCATAGCATATATTTACTGTCTAAACTGATTTAGTCCGACATGTTTACAAAATTATATTGTAGTTTTGTAATAGAAAATAACTACAAAGAATGTTTTTAAATCAACTTTCATTTGTGGCATTCAATGAAACTCATAATTAATGAAAACCTATGATGAAAACTTATTCCCATTGCATTCCAGTAGCTTCGATAACATGCTGTCTTACTGTACAAAAAGCTATCAGTTTGATTAATCATCAAAAGTACACAAATCTAAAACAGGAGTTCATGTGAAGACTCATTTGTTACGCTGAGTTGCAAAAAAATTTCATTGCAGAAAACAACACAATCACATCCAGTTACCAAACTTTAGTTTTAGATATGAAGTGTAAGAGGAATATTGATTTCTGTTCCTATGTACTGTAATGTAAAAAAGTGATAACATTTAACTATTTTGTTTTCTACTCTTTTGCTTTGCTATTGTAGGTCTAAGAATTAAAGAAAAAAAATATGTAAATGAGGATGATAGTTTCAAAATAAATTTTTTATAATAATGTTATCTAATTTGGTGTGTTGCCAAAAGTTTGTTATTTTATAACAACTATGATACAGTGGAGCCCCGCAACTACGACAAGCAATAATTCTCGAGAATTTTGTCGTAGTTGCGTCGTTGTCGTAGTTGCCGAAATTCCCATTTTTAACCCCTAAAGAAAAAATTTTTTTTGTTCAAGTCAATGTTTTTCTTGCACTAATACCGTGTATCAGTGTTACTCTCATTAATAACATGGTTTTTTTAAAATTAAGTAATGTTCTTATATCAAACGCCGACTTTTTCTGAAGATTTTGATACTAGATAAGCCTATAATACCCTCCCCAATTCGTGTTGAAAGATAGAAATAAAATTGAAAACTGCTATGGCGCGAGGCCCGCAGTGGCACGAGTGACGAATATTGATATTGACTCGAGTGTGCTGCACTCTGTGCCAAGCGTCGGCAACTAAAGAGCTTGTACTGTAGCGCATTCTGACGGAGCTATAAGTCTTAGTTTCTGAGCTGTCCACTGGGGCGCTTCATGCGCCATTAGCTTTTACGGCACAGCTTGTGCCTGATTGGCGACTGCCTGTCTGTGTAGTATAATATTAGTGTTGCGTACTGGAAATATGTTAGGATTGTAAAGTGTTTAAACGCTCGATACTTATATTTCTGTTACATTAAACGCTTTTACAGGATTGTACAGTATAATAAACCCATTTTTTCGAAATCACGAAAAATTTACAGTGCGCGACGTAACTTGCCGGCTGCGTGCAGACCAAAATAAAAACAATACCTACCCCAGACGTATTAATTCGACTTCTCTGCTCACCAGAAAATAAAAATAAACCACATAAATATAAACACAACTTCTTGTCTGCCAGGAAAATGAGTTGCGTGAATGTAACGCGACATATTTTTGGTGTCGGGCGTAGTAAAGTAAAGTGTTGAATGTAGCAACAGTAATTTTTTAGCGCACGATAATATACTTTCAGCGTGTTACGCAAAATCACAGTAAAATGAAACATAGTAATATTTTAATTGTACTGCATCTTTATTTTTGATTAAATAATATATAAAGTGACTAAACATTTCCTACAATTTTGTTCTATTAAAGCAAAAATGTTTCCTGATCACGCTGAAATAGAAAAAACACTGCGCGATTACTGGGTGTATTTTCTCCCGAAATTACAACTATGAAAAGCAGTGAATATAAATTAAAAATTGTAGACGTATACACAATAATATTGCATTTATCATTTCTTATTTAAAAATTATAAGTAGGCTCTCAAAACAATAGGTAATTAACGCATCACATTATACACACATGAAACAGTCACATATTGAGCACAAACGGTAAACAGTTAATTATGACCCTTAAACACATGCAGTACAAAAAATTAATAACTGCCGAGAAGTGTATGTGTACTTACATAGCAGATATGGCTATTGCACTGATGTAAAGGGTCGCAGTTTATTTGGTCATGTTTGCTTCAAGTGTGGCTTAATTTTGGCAGGTATATATGTTACAGAACATTCTAGTTTGGGCCCTTCTGTAATAAGCTGGCGCTTTTTGATAGTTCGTTCATGGTGATTAAGGACGACGGGAAAAGGAAATTTTTCTACACACTGCACGCAATTTCTGTTGCACAAATTATATTATAAACCCGAGAGCAACGTTTTAAATTAAATGTGTCCAATCACAATACACTTCCGTGATATGCGTTTTAATCTGGTACAGTTCTGAAGTCAGTTCGCGGCAACGAAAAAACGTAACGTACACAGTTTCACACAAAGTTAGTAACTGAAGTTTATTATTTTTTAAAGCTCAGATATAACACAATTTATCTAACGCAGTGTGGAAAAAAAACTGTCATGCAATTGTTTGTTAGTCTCGATAAAATTTATTTTTTAAAAAAATCTTTTAAAGTGGCCTGCTTCTGTTTGCACATTCTCCGCACTACATAACGCTGGAGGGATTCGAAGCTGTCTTTGACGTTCATTGGAGGGTCCGGGTCAGTAGCAAACAGTTCTTCCAACACTTGTAGCGCGTTCAAGCAGGCCTCCCTGGAAGGCTGCGGCCTTGCTGACTCTTCCTCACTCTCCCATTCATGTGACGAGTCGTTTTGAGTGACGAAGTCGTCATCGCCGCGTTCGCCCCAGACTGCCACGTTGTCATCTGCGCACACAAACTCCTCATACGTACAGTCGGGGGCAAGCCTCTTCCATGTAGTCTCATTGCATGGAGTCACATAAGCGGCACCGAGCTGGAGATTGGCCGATGGGCCAGGGTGGGGGGCAAATGACGGGCCAGGCTGGGGCTCGGCATCACACACGTCCATCACGCCGGGGTCGTCGACGTCTTCCTCAGCATCTGCTGCGGCCAGAACAGCAGGTAACGGGGCTTCGTTGACAACGAAGTGGGCATGCCAGAAGCAGTTACGGATTGTCTCCGCGCTGATGCAATTCCACGCCCTTGCAATTTCATGCATCGCCGTGAAAACATCTCGCTTCTCGATGTCCCACCCAAGGTCAAGGTCCCTCACCGTGCTTGCCACCCTTCGATTGGCGAAGTGCACCTCCATGGCTTTGATCACGCCCTGGTCCAAGGGCTGCAGGGCACTGGTTGTGTTTGGCGGCAAAAACACTAGTTTTACGTTAGTAAGCTTGTTAACTTCTGGGTGGGCGGGACAGTTGTCGAAGAACAGCACTGCTTTTTTTTCTGGCAAGCCATATAAGCGTCGAACTATGTCACCCATGCCTTCTTGTTGAAGTCGTACCAACATGGCAGTACGGTGTGGCCCTTGAACGCCCGAGGCTTTTTGTACTTGCCGATGACAAGTGGCTTCAGCTGGTGTGTACCATCCATGTTGGCACAGACGAGAACAGTGAGGCGCTCCTTACTCTTCTTGCCACCCGCACATTTCTTCCCCTTCACAGCAAGTGTCCGGCTTGGCAACATGTTGTAGAACATGCCTGCCTCATCTGCGTTATAAACGTTGCATGGATCGTAATCCTTGAGGATCCCCTGCAGTACAGGGAACCAGTTATCAACAGCATCTGCTGGCAATGATTCGCTTTCACCGCAAACGTTATGGATGGAGATGGTGTGGCGTTTCTTAAAGCGGTCGAGCCATCCCATTGAAGCCTTGATCCCTTCAATTTTCATTTTTAAAGAGAAGGTGTCGGCCTTTTCCAAAATCAAAGGCCCGTTAATAGGCACACCTTGCGCCCGCTTCTGTGTGAACCAGTCAAACACCGTCGTCTCCAAGTCAGGGTTGTCGGACACACAAAGGTTCTTGACCTTGACACAGTGTCCTTCCTTCTCTACAGTGTTTATGATTGCGTTTTTGTTTTTCAACAAAGTGAATAGTGTTGAAGTCGGAATATTGTGATGCCGTGCAATCTCTGACTTGGTCGTCTTGCCTTCCTCCACTTCCTTCATCATCTGGTGCTTCTCCAGAAGTGTCAACATTTTCCGCTTTGTTCCGCTAATCTTATAAAAGTAAGTGGAAGTCGTATCCGGTAAACGTTCAGAAGTTCGTCAACAACTGAGCAAAATACTTAATCAAAACCGTAAATAAAATGGTAATCCAAGATACTCGCGCACAAGGTCGTCAATAATCAATCCAGTCAGTTCCAAATAAAATCCAAAGTCGTAATCCAATAAAACAAAGCCAAGAAACATATGCAATATCACAAGATGTATCCAAAAACCAAGCTACGCGCGAACTATGTAAACACACAATGGCAAGGGCGACGCACGACACAAACAAAGGGTTTTTTTTGTGTCGACCTCTCATTCGCTGACCTTGCTCGGAATCACAAAGGAGGGTATAAGGGCTGAAGAGGAAAACATGAGCTGCTTGGTTATCACTGTTCCTACGCACGCAGTCGATGTACAGAGCAAGCTATAGGCTGTTCATGGTAAAGTGAACACTTTTCAAAACCGTTTCCATGAGAACAGCAATCGATAAATATATTTTGTAGTGGTCGCGGACATAAAATTTTAGTTGAGTTTAAAATATACGCTATGTCTAATATAAAAACGGAAATGTTTATCATAAATAGGCGACGGAAGAATGCAAGTCAGCCGAGAGAAAACAGTAACTAGGCGCTCAAAAGTGTCCACTTTACCGTGAACAGCCTTTACGCATAGACCGTACACAGTGCGGTGTGAGTAGGAGCAGAAACGGAGAGGGAGAAAGAGGACGGAAGAGAGATGCGTCATCACGTTACCTGCTTATCTTCGGTGTTGTGTGCACAGTCTTACTTACTATGCGCGCGGCCTACATATCCAGGTGCGCAGTGCAAATGTATTTCAGCAGACGTTTTTAATAGTTTTTCGCCAATTTTTTTTCTTTAATAGCTGCGACTTATTTATTAACGGGCACCACCTCTATTATTATTGCACGCTTACAGACGTATTTTAAAACATCTTTCCTACTTGAAATAGTATTTTAAATAAATGCACGTTTCGATTTTAATTTTAAAAATTTTTTTTTTTAAGGGGATCGAGAATATTGTTATAGTTGCCGATGTCGTAGTAGCGGAGATCAACTGTAGTCAGAATTGAAATTAACATAGCAAATGCAGTGTATGCAAATCAAGGGACAAGTTGTGGTAGGTTCGTCAATCTCAAACGCGCGCATCTGAAATGTTCTGTATTCTACCTGCCGCCAAAATTATAGTGTATCTCCAAACTTTTCGAGGGGGGGATGAAAATTACATTTTGAGTTTCCTCTTCCTTTCGTCCGCTGATACCACCTATCTATCTCGAAAAACTAGTAAGTTTTTCGCTTACTATATTTGGCTCTGCATTTTTCAGTCAATAATGTACAGTACATTGTTAGACAATTTTTTTTAAATAAAATAATTTACATTATGAAAATTAACAGATAGCATTATTAGCACAACAGGTCACAAATACGGTGCAAAAATTTTGAAGTAATTTGATTGGATGGTTTTCGGTTGCTGACGAGTTTAGTTTGAACGTTTTTTGGACGCTCGATGTGAGTATTTGCCAACATTTCGTAAATATGCCTTGCAACTCGCATGACGTCACAAAGGAGGGGAGGTACCAGAGAAAGAGGAGGGGGAACATGCGCACGGTTCCACCTGTTAATATTCCCACCACGGGTATGGCCTATGTGGCCCTGTGCACTGGACCAGCCATCTGGGCCTGTTTGAGCCCAGGGGGCGTGGGTGGCACGGTAGTTTTATTGGGGTTGGCTTTGCGCCTGTATGGAGGCTTTGCTTTGTTGTTGATGTTTTTGCCTCTTGTCTTTAGGCAAAAACCACCACTTCTCATTCTTGTAGGCTTCGCAGGCTTTATAGTTGGCTGCGTGCTTCCCTTGGCAGCCCACACAGTATCGTTGTGACCTGTCGTCTTTGTTCTCCCGGTTGCAGGTGGCTGTTTTGTGGTCTTTACCACACAGGTGGCATCGGGGAGGGGCGTGGCACACTTTACTAGAGTGGCCATATCGCTGGCAGTTGCTGCATTGCGGGGGGGCCTTCTGGGCGTTGGTAGTCCTCTACTTTGCTCATGAGGCCACAAAGGGTGCGAAGTTCGTAGATGGCCTTGGACGCATCTGTGTTGGGCAGCTCTACTGTGAACATGTGGAGGGGCTGGCGATCGCGAGTCGAGAACTTAGGTTCGATGGTAAGTGGCTCGAAGCCAAGTGCGCACAGCTCTTCTCTTATCCAGGGGATGGGAAGGGACCTATCAAGGCGCTTGATTGTGACCTTCATGGGTAGCTCATTGCATGGGGTTAGCACGCTGAAGGGCACGCTTACAGACTCTAGGATCTGTATTGCTGTTTTGTAGTCGGCAATGGTTTGGGTAAGGTACTGCACTCTCTGCGGGACTCAGACTGTTGTTTGTTGGTGCACTTAGCTGGCCCTTGAATAGAGCAAGGACCATCCCGTATGTACAGTCCTTGGTGTGTTAGACTGTAATCGGGCGTAGGGCTGGCTTTTGGGCCTGGGATGCAGGGTTCTGTTGTTCGTGTTGACTGGATCGACTCTCGGAATCCATTCTTGCGCTGTTCTCTGGGGGGGGGGGGGTGTTTCCTTTTTTTCACTTTTTTGCATTGGTCATGATGCAAGTAGGGGGCCCCGAGGGGGTGGGGCGTGTAAGACTACTCAAATCACTACTAAATGCCCTAGGCTAAAAACTAAACCTAAAATAAAAGCTACTGTAGACTGAAAACAGCAGCAGACAAGAAACCTTTCAGGTGACCCGCGGTGTCAAGCACTTGCTAGCTTGCCTGAATAAAACTTTAATAAATTAGCTAGCTATCCTGCCTAGTCGACCTGTAGCAATAGTTACCACCTACTCTGTGTGTCTTCGTTGTCACGGTTACATTTCCAGCACACAGATAGGCCACTGAAGCAGAAGGTCTGGTAGACAGTGAGCACGATGTGCACACTGTGGCTGCCGGAACAGAACTCCTTTCCTTTCCTCGGCTGACTAGCTGGGTGCAGCGCCCGCCTTATATATCGCTAAGGGGGGCTGAAAGTACTGTTATCAAAATGGCTACCGGGCCGCTTGAGGCTGCCGTGCATCTACAAGGTCATCACACTCGCACAACAGAAATACTCTCTCGTGGCACAAAGTTACTCTATTACATAACTAAACTTCCCAATTTGAATTATAAATGCTCGTATTGCAGTTTTAACACTATAATTAACACACAAGAACACTTATACAATCATAAAACACATTTTAAGCAACAACAAACAAGTACAATTTATATTTACGTGTACTTGCGTATTTACCACAATCACAGTTTTGTGCACTTTATGGAATCTTTGCACGGGATTGGCACTACTGGTAAGTGCTTGGCCGTACTTTGTAAACAAACACTGGTACAGGTTAACAAATGTTGCAAATGCAGTTATGCATGGAAAATAATCATTGGATAAGCACTCGGACGTAAGTAAATACTGTTTAACAAATAAAGCTTCGTCTTCGTAGCCTTACATGCTCATATATTATCCTTACATAAAAATAAACTGCAATACGGCGATCGGCAAAGGTGCGGGCGAATACTACTTTATACGTAAGTGGACATGACGGAGTCGCGCCAAGTTAAGGGGAACATAAATTTTGGAGAGTGTGTTTAACATAAATGGCAATATTACTGCTCTTTGAAGCATGGTCACCCAGAGAGCTATGGGTGCTGTCTATGCTATTTTCGAGACATGAGTAATATACATATGGCCAAATGTACGTATCTCATGTGTGACCGGACACTCCGGTTGAGTTCACTATGTTGGCCACCCAGTATTGCAAACATATCAAACATAGTAAAGTCACCAACATTGCGCAGTAGTGCTCATGTGGCCTGATTTTAAGTGTTTGTGGCATGTTTCTCATTGGCTGTGTATGAATATTCCAATGAGCTTCATCAACTAGCTGTACACAGTTCACAAAATATGTGATGCGTTTATGCAAAAAGAGAGTTTCTAGCCATGTTCGAGGACTCTTGAAATACTATTTCTAATGTGTACGACTATACACTCACCGGGAAAACTGGGAAATGTCAGGGATTTCACCACCACCTGGAACTATCAGGGAAATTTCAGGAATTTTACCCTTAAAACTGGGAAACTTTATCTCAATCAGATTAGCTTTTGCAAAAATTTTAGGGTGTTTACAGACTGGGAAATACATGATTTGTTCAAGAGTTAACAATTCCCATAAATATAAAGGATGGGTAATTTGTGCTCTGGCCTCACGAGCTTGCCAGCACTCACCATTGAAACCTTGATTGATATTGTCCTGCTTCCTCTGTTCGAGGTATTGGGGTAAGGTTAGTTCTCAGGTACAGCAAATGTTAGGCCTGGCTGGCTTGAAAAGGCAGAAGACTCCTCCTGAGAACTCCAGAAGGCCAGCGCTCCCAGGGAGAGTGGTGTCCCTCGGGAAGGGCCAACGCTAGGTACCTCCCACGTGTGCAGAGAAAGGGTTTCAGAATTTCTTTTAAAATAACTGTTCGAGCAGTTTTCGCTTCCGGTCAGATATCGGGGCAGCTCTCTCGGATAGTTGGCGGTCCTCCTAGATTATTTCCTTAATCTGTCAGTGTAGGAGAACAGGTCGCTGTAGTGTTTTAGTTGGACTGAGTAAATTCATCCGCTGAATCTCCTTAAGAACTGCTGGTAACGAGTGCTAAACTCTGGTAAAGTAGCTCTCTGGGTCTGGTAACTTCTCTAGCTCATGAATAAGTCCTGCTGAATAAGATACTGGTTCTTGAATGAGCCGTCGGCGTGCTAAGGCAGCTTGCTGCCTTTGTTGTTCATAACTAGAGATTTTCTCTGGTGTAATGTGAATCAACAATTCAGACATTAGAAAAATGAGAAGCCAAAAAAACATGTTTCACTGGTATATTACAAGTCACGATTTACAAATTTTCACAAGTTACACTGTGTACAAGTATCAATTATTTACATATTATGGTACACAACTGGTTAATTCTGAAGCTCTGAATAGGCTAGGCTAGCACTACTTTCACGTCACGTGGTTACTTTTCGTGGGAGCCTCAGATTGAACTTCAGTTTCCTACGGATGCGATAGGCGCCCCATGGCGGCCGACAGAACTTATGCAAGTAGATGCGTTCCCATTGTTAGCGCGCCTGCTAGGGTGGTCAACACGCTACCTTGCCAATAGACACTTGGGAGTTGGTGCAGGTTTGGGTAGGAGGGCTTAGGTGGCAGGCTACCGCCACAACCCGTAAGATAAGGGAGCGTGCCTAGAGAACTCTGTAGGAGCAGAGCCCTAGGAATCACGGATTTGGTACTTGCGAGAGGCGCCTTACATACTCATCCAAGGGGGTGGAAGTCCTGTTAAGCGGGTGGTTTTAAAATGGCCGCTCGGTCGCTGGAGCTGTCTGGTTTTGCAGGGTTACCAACATGATTATAAAAAAGTAGCTCACCTCGAAAACAAAACACAATGATTATTATTATTTATGTGTTGCCATTAAAATTATGCAAAACAATTATAATACAAATTTTAGCACTTTTAATAACATTCGCAATAAATAGGTTCTCCGTGCATATTTTCACATGATTTATAAAGTCAGTGCAACTGGTTTAGGCAACATGGCAGCGAAGGTAAATAACCATTACATGATGCGGCTTTAGAGGTAAGTCCTTCTTACAATCAAATTACTATAATAAAAGCTATTCCTAGCTATACAAAGTATGTACACACATCATAATATTATGTCAAACATCAAGATTTGGCAAAGGCCCAACCTGTACACAACATAAACAAGGTAACCTTAAAGGGAGGCGAGCTTTAGCATGAATATTTTTAAGAAGACACTGTGGCGATGCTTCAATACTGAAAGTTGTCGCGGGGCACGAAGCGGTAGCACATGATACTTATGCGCTGGTCTTCTCTAGCTGCCGTCGGCGATGGTTGAGTATTTTTTTATGCGTAATGCTGATTCAGCACCCCATTTCATCGCTAGTTTACTCACCTTCGATGTTACAGTTTACCTGGGTGTGGATTCTTCCGAGTCCTAAGGCAGGGTGGTGAGTGACCGGGAAAAGTCAAGGCATTTAAAGACGTCTGGAGAAGTCAGGGAAAAGTCTGGGAATTCTCTAAAAAAACCTGGAATTAAAAATTAGGCAAACGAACATTTCCGCGAACACAACGTACCATTTTCTTGGTTCATACCAATTTTCTAGTTCCATAATATCTTTTCGTACCGATATTGTAGTTGTGTGTAACAGTGGATTTGATGCGTGGTGCTAGTTTTTCGTCTCAAATACGATATTTTTTGGCGTTTTGTACCAGAATTTTCAGTGGTTCCCGCCAGTGTTGCCAGACCAATGGTTTCCCTGACAATGTGTTGTGAGGTTTTCAAGTTTCCGCAGTGGTAAAAAATTACTCTCTCATGGTGATTCTTGCATACTGTTTGCAAAATGCTGTTAATTTTAATGAATTTTTAGTTAATGATGTTGGTTGTAAACAGTTGTGTTTTTCCCCAAGTGTTTGTAGCAGAAATTGAAGGCGTGGACTTGGCAACATGGGATTCACAGTTCGCTTTTATTCTTACCATGCGGCTTGCTGATACGTTCGTTAATCGTAGTTTGTTTATTGTTTACTTGGTGTGGCACGAATATTTTTATCTATGGTTTGTGCGAGTATTAATACCTTCTGAACGTGTCTGAAGTCCATGGATTTACATTTAAATTGTATTTTATCTACCGTACCGCATAATGGAGGAACATGCCTGAACTTTTTGTCTCGTGCAGTGACAAAGGTGTGTTAAAAAGTTACAGCATAACGTGATCTCGTGTGTGTTTATGAAAATGATTAGGTGCTTTAAATATATATGGAAATGTATGTTCAGTGAGTGTTATTTCCACAACGTAATTAATTTAGGAAAAACAGTCATTGCAGAAAAAAACAGACTATTGGTTAACCGATCCTACTACTATTTAATGAATCGCAAAGATCCTGGTGATAACTCTGCAAGGTGCAATTTGTGCAATGTTAATTTTTCTTTGAGCAACGTGGGCCGGCATTCCGTTATGAGCCACATTGAAGGCAGAAAACCCTAAGTAGGCTGGGAGTTTAAACTGTGAATGTAGGCCTAGATGCTTTTTTCAAATCTATGTGAAACAGCAGTGTTTCCAAATTAGTGTCACAGCAAAGAAACTTCAGTTACAGCAAGATAAGATAGGTTTTTACATCACATTTGGTCTTGCGTCGTATTTCATGGATGAAAAGAGTTAATTGCTAGAGGGGAAGAAAGTTAAAAAAAAAAAAAGTGCACATTACAGTATGTTTGGGGATTCAAAGAGTGATGGTGTAGTGACCAGGTATTACACATCTGTTTTTAGACAACTTATTAAATGCTTTTAACTTTGTTATCGAAAGCTTTTCTCTCCATAACTTCACAACCACAGCATTTTTAAAGTGGAAAGTGAATAGACATAAGTGAAAATTGTATTTGAATATTCTTAGAACTTCATTGCTTTGTAAATAATGAAGATAAAATAGAATTTTTGCAAGGTGAAGTTATGTTGATTAGTAGTGTTCAGCTTCACAAAAAAAAGGTAAACATTATCAATCACTACTCATCGTGTACTGTCCTAACTATTTGTAGAATATTGTCAAGACAACAGTAGTAATGGTTTAACAAACGTCTTTAATTCAAAGCTACAGCATAACGACAATGGCGGCACATCCCAGTCGTATGTCCAGTGTTGTTACATGCTGCCAACACAACATGTTTACATATCTTACATCTCCCTTACTCTAATACAAACATTTTTTAAATGCAACAGCACAACACACTCTTACTTCAATACACATACTTTTTTTTTTTTTTTTTTAAATACAAGATTGACATTAGATATTATCCACTGATGACATAATGACTTGAATCAAATAACTATTCATACAAACTAATAAAATCCTGTAAATATCTAGGTCGTTTTACAACCCTACTTGGTCTCAGTACTGGTAAGGCATCATTTACATAATTTCCAGTGTCCTCACACACATTACTAGATGGCACATGAGGGTCTACAATAATATCATCTTCATTATTTGTTTGCAACCCAGAATTCCTCTGCAATGGCTCATTGTTGAACCCACTCCTAGGTACTGCTCTTAGGTGTTTCCTGTTACGCCTGTAAACTGAACCATCAAGTGTCCTCAATATGTAAGAACGAGGGGCATCAAATTTACTGATAACTGTTGCGGGGGTCCATTTATTACCTTGTTGAACTCGAATCGGCCCTTTTGGACTTAGTTCAGGAAGCGCTACTGCACTTTTGTCAAAGTATAACTTTTGACTCTCTTTTCGACTACGAAGCCTAGCGGATACATCAACCTGAACACACGACTTAAGTAGATCAGGGTGAGTGGGGATTTTGGATTTGAGACGACGGTGCAACAGCATTTGAGCTGGAGACAGCCCAATTCCTGCAATGATTGTGTTTCTATACTCAAGGAGTGTAAGAGACAACGGAATTTTAGTCTCCGTCACTTTACGCAACATGCATTTTGCAATGCCTACTCCTTTCTCGGCAAGCCCATTGGCCTGAGGAAAATGTGGGCTAGTTGTTTTACCTATAATGTTCCAGCACTCCGCAAACTGCTTGAACTCATAGCTGCTAAATGGTACATTGTCTGAAACCACAAGATCTGGACTGCCAAAATGAGCAAATACTTCTTCGAATACTTTGATTACATCACTAGATGATTTAGTCCTAAGAAATTTAAGCTCCAACCATTTTGAAAAATAGTCAATAATGACAAGAAAACTTTTACCTGCAAACTCTAGGATATCAGCTCCTAGATAAGCCCAAGGCCTATCAGGGACTGGATGAGGTATCATTGGCTCCTTAGCGTTGGATCTTTGATATGTTTGGCACACTGCACAATGACTTACAATACGTTCTATGTCGCATGACATATTGGGCCAGTACAATACTTCTCTGGCTCTGGCTTTACACTTAATAACACCAAAATGGGTTTCATGAATCAAACTGAGCATTGCTGGTCTAAGGGACACAGGTACAAAAATCTTGTGCCCAACGAAAACTAAGTCATCTACTACATCAATCAAGTGTCGAATTTTCCAAAACATTTTGCACGAATCGGGTACTAGTGCTTTCGTACTAGGCCAGCCTTCAGAGAACACCTTTACTAAAGCAGAAAGCTGGGGATCCAGAGCAGTGGCTTCTCTGAAATCCCCTTTTTTCTTGTCAGACATGGGCAAATTAGACACAAGAGAGTGGACTGCAAACTGCAGATCATCAACAGAGCTATCACCATGTGCTACAGCTGCACGAGACAACGCATCCGCTACATACATTTCCTTTCCTGGTCGATAGATCACAGTTACTGAATAACGCAACAATTTAAGACGAATATTTTGAATACGTGGTGATAATGAATTTAAATACTTGTCCACAATGTTCATCAACGGCTTGTGATCACTGTGGACTGTAACTGGCCTTCCGTAAGTGAATTCATGAAACCTCTCACACCCAAACTTAACAGCCAAAAATTCCAGCTCAATGGGTGCCCACTTCTGCTCAGCTCTGGTTAAACTTCTGGAAGCAAATGCAATTGGCCTGCCATTTTGCAAGGCACAACAACCTATGCCCAAAG
>PNEQ01002314.1:0-33494 GCA_003012365.1 Medauroidea extradentata | reverse complement strand
TCATCAACGGCTTGTGATCACTGTGGACTGTAACTGGCCTTCCGTAAGTGAATTCATGAAACCTCTCACACCCAAACTTAACAGCCAAAAATTCCAGCTCAATGGGTGCCCACTTCTGCTCAGCTCTGGTTAAACTTCTGGAAGCAAATGCAATTGGCCTGCCATTTTGCAAGGCACAACAACCTATGCCCAAAGAAGAGGCATCCGTTTGTATTACAAGTTCTAGGTTAGGGTCATACACACCTAGAACAGGTGCAGAACAGATCAGGCTTTTTGAGGCTACAACTGCAGACTCCTGCTCATCTGACCATCGCCAAGGCTCATTGTTATGGGTGAGGATTCTCAAGGGAGCAGAGACTTTAGCCAGATTAGGAATAAATCTACCTACATATTTCACTAGTCCAAGAAAACGCAGCAACTCTGGTTTATTGTTAGGTACCGACATGCACAAAATAGCATCAACATGCTTCTTGTCTGGCTCCACACCTTGATACGAGATTACATTTCCCACATAACTAACACGTGAAACTAGATATTGGAATTTTGAATCATTAAGCTTAACATTGCATTCTCTTGCTCTACACAACACTTTACGTACTATTGATTCCAACTCTACTTTTGAATTAGCCCTCATAATAATGTCATCAAAGTACACCTCTACTCCATCAATCCCACTAAATATTTCAGACATTTTTCTCTGAAATATTTCAGGGGCACAACTAAGCCCAAAAGGGAGGCGATTAAACTTAAACCTCCCAAATGGAGTTACAAAACAGCAAAGATCTGAACTAGCTTCATCGAGAGGAACCTGGAAAAACCTATTTGACAAATCACACGTAGCATAATATTTAAACCCTGCCAATCGTGATGCTAGGTCCTCTGGTGATGGAATGGGATGCATTTCACGCTGAATGGCTATGTTCAGGTTGTTGGGGTCAAGACATAGTCGTAGGTCACCACTCTGTTTTTCAACAATGACAAGATTACTCACCCATGTAGTGGGACTGGTCACTTTAGAAATTACACCAGACCTCTCCAAAAGTTCCAATGCTAACTTCAGCCTGGTAAACAAACTACGAGGGACTCTACGACAAGAGTTAGCAACAGGGGACACACATTGATCTACATGAATGGTAAGTGGCTTACCAGGAAACTGTCTTTAAGTAATACTTCCTTGCTGGTTGCTGAATCTTGAGCCACAGCACTAACACGTTGTACTAGGTGCAATGCCTGGCAAGTTTCTAATCCCAGTAATGGAACAGCTTGAGGGACATCCACAACTTCAAATCGTAACTGTTGCACTAAATTTCGAACCACACAAGGCAGTGTGATAGAGCCCACGTGAGGTATCTCAAACTCACCATACGCTCGAAGTGAAGGGCCATTCTTCAGAATGAGACCAGTATTGACACCAAGATCAAGAAGCAAGGCAAGTGGCATTGTGTTGACTTGAGCAGCTGTGTCGAGCTTGAAATAGACAACAGTAGTAAGAACAGTAATGGGCTCCCACCACGAACGACTGTCAAGGCGAGCAGGATCACCAACTTCTGCGACATAAAGATACTGAAAAGGGTCAGTGACGTCTTCAACCTGATGTGACTGTGATTCTAGATTGATTGAAACTTCATTTGCTTGACGGGAGTTAGGCGGCTTGCTTTGTTTACCAAATACTACTGGATCATTGACAGATGTACTCTTATACACTGCTGTGAAATGATTCTTTCGCTGGCATTTTGCACAAGTTTTATTCGCTGCGGGGCATGGTTTCTCACGCCCATGATTATAGCCGCAAAACCCGCACATTTGCTTAGACATAGGCCTGCATCTTGAATAACCTGGTTTTTCAGAAACTGGGGACGACTGAACTGCGAGGACGTCACTGGTGATTGTACTTGAATTTGCACTAACAGGTGTACTCTGCATGACTTTCAACTGACTCCGGCTCGCTTCTAAGGACTGACGCACATCTATAGCTTTTTCAAGCGTTAAATCATCTCCTGTTTGCAGCAACTTTTCTTGCATTTGTGCATCATTGATTCCTGCTACTAAAATGTCATGACACAGAAAACTTTCTTGAGTGCCGAATTCACACACACGAGACAAATTTTTTAGGTCCGTTACGAACTGTTCGACTGGCATTCCTTCGGGGCGCCTCATAGTCAAAAACTGGAACCGGTGATACAGGAGATTTTTACGTGGTGAACAGTACTTGTCGAATCGTGAAATTACAGTATCAAACACTTGTGCTTCGGCCTCAGCTAGGTTAAAGGAATTGTAGATCTCAATTCCTTTGTCCCCGATGGCGTTCAACAACAGCGCCACTCGCGGTATCTCAGAGTCATCCTTTATCTTAAGTACACTAGACCCCCAATTTTACGAACCCTGGATTTAACGAAGGTAGCGATTCTACGAATACAATCTCAGGAACCCTCAAAAAAATAAAATTCTATGACAAAAAAAAATTGCAAGGAATCACATTGTAATGAATAAAACATACTGTATCTAATTCACGGCATTAAAATATGAATTGTAGAGTTGCAGTTATTACTTGGTAAGTCACAATATTAAAAATAAAACAAAAATAGCGAAAATCCGTTTAAAAATGCAGCAGTTACAGTTTGAAAACCGCACAGCGGCGGCGGCGGCGCCTGTGCCAAGCCGGCCGGCCTGTCTCCAACTACGACGTATTAGGATCTATATTGAGGTCGTACTATAAACGCAAAGTTCAAGCGCATGCGCATATGCTCATTTAACTATAGTACAGCCTCCTTCTAGGCTGTTTCACGATGTCTTATATCTCTCACGTCTCGCGCCAAATGAGTTTACTCTTTAAACGAACCCTATAAATAATAGCGTGATATTTTTATTTATTGCGTTAACACCATACGTACTTAAAACAATTAAATTGGTGCATAATTTGCTTAAACAAGACGTTACTGCGTGTCGTAAAACGTGCGTTTCACAAGCGACTACGATAATGGCGCTACCTATTACCCACGTGTAGAAACATTTGTCTCCGGGTACGTCGAACTTGGAAAATAAATAGACGTTCATGTATTACATAATCCCGGAACTCCTAATTTATTTTTACCACATATACTGACTGCGAAAGTGATTATTTTCAATTCTCGACGGTTTTACGTAAAAACGTCACAAAATGGCATTTTTTGGAACATTGAACGTTGGAATATGCTACGGTGCCGCTATCTATCTTACATCTTGTGAACGTTCATACAGTTGCGCTATCTGCCGGCTCTGCGTGCTACATATATCTACGTTCGTGTACAATTCATCGAACGTCGAGGGAATGTTTTTATGTTAAGTTATATAAAACTGCGCAATGAATAAATACATCCGCTTATTCCTTCTTTCTTTGGTAAATAATTTACAAGGGCATTTTACTAGTAAGGAATGCCTACTTTTTTTCCATTAAACGCTATGCAAATCGGGCTATTCGCTCGCGAGAAGACACTCGACAGCTCGGTTTTCTCTCTTTTTTTTTTTTTTTAGGACAAGATCGTTACGACGTCTGCCTATTGATATAAATTTATATTTCAACTATCACTTGCTTAATTTTTCCGTCAAAATCTATGGAATTTAGGCTATTCGCTCGAGAGAAGACATTTGGAATCTCGATTTTCTCATTTTTGGGGACAAGGGTCGGTCATATCTACCGCTCAACAGTGTGACGTCTGGCTACTGATATCAATTTATGTTTACATTACTGTATTACGTTAATTAATTTCCCCCAAAACGCCACGGAAGCCGGGGCCCGACTAGACACACTTCGCAAAAAAAAAATGCAATTTTAAAATTTTCTGCATGGTCGGGGGGGGAGGGGGCAAAATAAGCCACTATTGAATTTATGAAGGTAGCGATTTTGCGAATGCGATGAGAGAAACCGTGAGTATTCGTAAAATCGGGGGTCTAGTGTACTTGCAGATATAGCTTAAATTTTTGCTTCTAGAACGCCCAGTTTTGATCAAGATTACCTTCAATAACTAGCAGGTCAGGTGGTTTGGCGAACTTTTCCATCTTGACTTAGAAGAACGACATTCCAAGAGAACGTAATTTGTGAAGTACCGCGACTAGCGAAAAATATCGTGTACCTGACACCATGTAGAATATTGTAAAGACAACAGTGGTTTAACAAACGTCTTTAATTCAAAGCTACAGCATGACGACAATGCCGGCACATCCCAGTCATATGTGCAGTGTTGTTACATGCTGCCAACACAACATGTATAGATATCTTACAGAAATAACATCAAATTAATTCATTTTGGCTACGTAATTATAAGAATTAATGTGGATATTATTACTTCGAGATTTTAAAAGTTACAGGAAGACTCACTGGCAACGCTATGACCAATTCAAGTACAGATGACAAAATTTGAGCATAGCTGATACACCCATGCTTTGCTGTGACAGTAAAGCCAATGATTCAGAAATATTTTTTTTGTTAACAAAGCGGTTTATACAAATAAAAATTTGAGCATTAGACTTGAGAGTAGTATGTTTCAAATTTCAGCATTTGACACATGGGAACAGTGGATTAATAAGAGCCAGAGTACTACATTGCCTCCATTCACAGCTCGCCAAACTGGCGTGCAATGTTTTTGTTGTAATCTTTTTCCTATGGAGCTTTAAGTGGCGACCATAAAATCTAATTTCTGGATAGTTTGAAGTAAATACCTATGCACACACATAATTTTGCACTATACGAATTCAGGTGATGTTTTCGGAGTTACAGATGTCTAAAATACTGTTTTTAGCCATTTGAAGAAGCTCGAGCATCATGTTTCTAACAAGTGTACATATATACTCGTGTATAGTGTGCCCTCGTGCATAGTGCACACCACGATTTTTGCAACAAGTTACAGGGAAAAAAAATTTTTAGTGCCTCCCTAGTATGTAAAAAAAACCAAAAACAAGGAATGAGCCAGTGGTGAAACAGCAGGAGGGACACTATGATGGAGGGGCCAAGGAAGGCAGGGGAAAGAAAGGACATGTAGCTGGCAACAGGTAAAAGAGAGAGGACAGATAACATTCCACTGGTTAAGAGTGTGGAGGCAGAGAGGGTGGGGGGGGGGGAGCCAGAAGGGGTCGGGTGGCTTGTCTCTCTGTCATACCCCCACCCCCCCAGCTTCCAGCATGTAAGCCATTGAGATACCATCCCCCTAAGATAACATGTGGTGACAGCAGCAAGTTTGCCTTTTTTATCTCTCCTGGTGTGTTTCAGGGGGTGGGGGAAGAAAAAAAATGACACTTTTTTTCTTCCTTCCTTTCCCATGAAAAGATAGCTGGTCACAAGAACAATGACACCTTTTTCTTTCTTTCTTCCCCATGGAAGGATAGCTTGACAGGTTACTACAGAGCAAGGCAGGCGGGGAAAGGGGGAGAAAATGAAAAGGAAGAGGAATAATGATGGGAGGAACCTGGCCCTGAGAATGTTCTCTCTCTGCCTCCCACAGTTGACTTCAGCTTCTTACTCCCTCCATCCTGTAAAAAGGACCAACCACCACCCTATTTTTTCTCTGCTTCCTATTCTTGACACCCGGCAATTTACGGCTTTAACTTCCTGCTTCTCACCCCCCTTCCCCTAGTCAACACTCAATGGACCACTAACCTTTCTTTCAAGTATTTTTTTTCCCTATTTTCCGTGTAACGTATGCACCCCTGAATTTTTATCAGTTGTTTTGGAATAAAAGAGTGTGTAAATACGCATATAATTTTTTAAATTATAGTAGCGTAGTTTCAAGTATGTCTGTTCTTTTTGTAGATTAACGTTCATAAGTTACGTAGTTTCTCGTAAAAATGAAAACTCCACAACTCCGTCCATGCACCAGCCGAGGACTTCTCTTAAGCAGTACAACTTAGAACTTTTATGATCACATTGATTGAAACAGAAGCATACATACTGTAATTGAAATGTTACTGCTTGAGTTAAGCAGAGAAAATGTTAAGTTCAATCAATCAAATATTAGGCCAGTATTCCCATGTTGCCATCAATAACCCACCTGATAATTGCCATTTTGCTTTAACCTATAAAATAAAATATAAAACTGGGTGTTTATTAAAGAAAATAAAAAATGTAATTTGCCTTGCAATTCAAGTTTTTAGTTCTAAATACTAACGTAACATAACTTAAATATCTCACAATTATTATTTCATTAATATACTCAACTGTTTAGCCATAGCCTTCCGTATAATCAATTACAGCCAAAAACAATATTCAGTCTGTTCTTAATGGATGTACTTATGCACAGTAACCTGGATGTTGTGCATGCTCAATTTCTGAGACTCCGCTTATTTCTTAAGTTTTTAACCCTTTAACTTGGCTTAAGTATGGCGTTCACAACTTGCTGTTTGTTTGTTTACAAACATGGAGCCCAGAATAACTAAACACATATACTATACTTCTTTATGATACTATTACCCCTGCTAATACTAAACATGCGCAAAATAACTGATAGTACTCCTACTTCAAATTTTTCATCACACAATTGTTGCGCCTCACAGGATTTTGGTAAAAATTATGCGACGACTATGCAATGAAATATGGCAGACACTGCCCGAAAATAAAACAGAGTACATAGACATGTCAAGTTTCAAATGGTACTTAACAAATTTGTGGTGGATATTATGTGAATCAAAGTACGAATGACGTAATGAAACAATTTTAAGTGAGGCAACATTCTACAAATCACCAACAAAAACTGTTAATATTTCACTGATGACTATCAAATTAGTTAGGACAATTATTTGAGCATGTGACAATTTCAGATACTGGAAAACAAAAAAAATTTAAGTAATCACTTAAAATTAAGGCAGTATTTATTGGAAACATACCACAGGCATACATAAATGTTTTTTAAATGTAGCATTATTGCACGTAGACTACGAAATACAGTTTCATTGCTATTTACCATTAAATAATTACAAAATGCACTATACAAAAGTAAATACGATAATTGTAAAAATACTGCATTCTTTTTTTTAAACTGAGAGCACTGATGGTGAATGCTGGCCCATAAAACTCTTTTTAAGGACACCATTTGTCAGCTAGTAGTAACACCAACTGAACAAATCGGAACACGTGTCTGTAGCAGTCTTCAGTTGAATCATGGTGTCTACCATTTTCTTTAGTTGATATGATCAGTGATTCAGTGTTACTAGTGTATTCAGCATGTTAATAAATGGTGTTGCATAAAATTTCAATGTTGTGTGATGATTTGGGCCTGTACTGTGACCCATATAGAGCGCCAGCTAGGACACTAAGCCTTCTGTCCGAGGGCGCGTTTAGACTCTCTGTATACATTTCCGGAAGTGTAGATGATTATCAGTCTCGCCTGCTTGCTCATCTCTCTTGGCCCCTCAACCAGATATTCTACTGATAAGAGACTCCAGTAAGGAGCCATCGTACATGTATTTAGTTCAGAATTAAACACCAACATGTTACTCATCCTCCTTAGTTTGTTAGCCTCATTTACCAATAACATCAGTAATATCCAGATTACAATTTGCTGGTTATATTGACATTTATTCCTGTCACTGGAATGTTATCAGTTTCTGCTCAGGCTGCCTTGCTACCCATACATCAGTACTCTCAGTCGGAAGTATAGTCTCCAACCCAGACACCAACATACCTGTTACTGGTCAGCAACTTCATGGTGAGAGTGGGCTATAGAGGGGAAGGACCAACTCAATGTCTGTGATTTTAAAAAGGAAAGTAGCTTTAAGAGAGACTATATACTTGGTAAATGGTCTCTCACCACTTCAGATAAACAACAAGAAAACATGATACAATGGAATAGCAGACTACACTGAGTGAACACTGAAATGATTGTTTAGTTTTTCTTAGAGATAACGAAGTTCTTTACACATAATATTACATCAAAAAATTTCAGTCTTCATTAACTTGAGAGCTTAAATAATAAATTATATTACTTGGCACACTATTACAAAATATGCTACACTGGAAGTACTTAATACAAGTTTTAAACTACTAAATGCCAACAACTTCACCATAGACAACTAAGAACAACTACGTTAAGTTCCACAGTAAAATCACTGAATAACGCTATCAGAAGTGACATAGGAAGCTTTTTTATTGTTGTAGTACCAGGTCTTGGGGTACAAAGGAATGTAAACAAAGCCATAAATATTTGACACATTAGTTTTATGGTTTTTATTATTGCTTGAGACACTGGATTAAGTTTGTATCTTAATTAAATATTCAGAAAAGGTGGACATGATGGCTGGAGGCTTAACATCACAGAATGTCAAAGTGGATATAGATTTGGGGGGGGGGGGGACACAAGAGGTCACTGTGCTGGCATGTTCGGATTCAAAATGTGGGAAAACATGCAACACCATTGTGAATAAAACAATGCAAATATCAAAATCACAGGCACTGCAATAACCTGATTTCAATTTACAGATGCATATTATTGAAATGTTGGTTTTTGGCAGGAAAGAGTAGGGGGGACCTCTGTGAACCCCTCTGGATCCACTCCTGAAGTAGTGCTATCACACGTGATATACTTTTTGCCAACAGTTGTTATTGTACCGGCTCTCTACGAGCCCAGGCAAGTAACCAAGTCATGTCAAATGTGAGATGTTTGAAAGTCCAAAGTATGTCCTAGAAAAAGAACAACTATATCACCCTAACGTCAGGGGAAAAAAGGGTGTTGGGAACATGATCATGTGAAAGGAACTATGGGGAGTAAATTGAGCAGAAATTTTCACCCTATAGTATTTTTACTTTGCAATACAGGACTGCTACTTGGAAACAAAAACATTCACCATGTGAAATTTGGGTTGAAATTATCAGTACCAGGTAATGTTTTGCTCATTTCTTTCTCTGTAAAAGTTTGCAGGTATGATTAATAATGTTTTACAAATGTAATTGTAAGTGTTCAGCAATTAACCACAGAATAAACAAGTATTAAAAGAGATGTAGCATGACCGTCAACAAACTTGTTTTCTCTTGTGGTTGTGATGGTGTCGGAAGTGGTAGATGTTTGGTTATACTGAAGTTGACATGCACATGACATCACATTTACCATTTCTAAATATTTAACTGGAGGTAGCTATGGTCTATACAGTATAAGTAGAGCCACGATTTTATGGCGAAAAGATTTTTGCAACATTTAGTTTCAATGCGTCATGTTCACATCTGCGGCTCTGCTACATCGTCTGTAATTGGATGATTTTACTCTCACTTGCCTTGGCAAATCACAGACGTACGAAGTCACAATAATCTTATAATGATTGGTGCAGTGAAATGAGACACGTGTCTGAACAAAGACACGCTGCCAATAATCCTGAAACAGAGCTGCAGATAAGCATGTAAGATACTGAAACAAAGTGAGGCAAAAATCTTTTAGCGGCAAAGTCGTGGCCCTAAGAATAAGTTTACCTGATTTTGACATTTATCTTCTGAGAAAAATGTCTGGCAATTCCATTATGTTGATCTCAAAACCATTCTGACTTCCTGGAAAACGAGGTTCTCTGCAATCCTGCTTAAGATGCTCTTCTTAGAAAAGAAATGTCAAAATTAGGCAAACTTATGCTGCACAGAGTATAAAAAAAAAGGAACGAACCCACAGTTACTGGAACCGAGATATTCAAGGTCAATGTCTAATGCATGTACCAAGTTTGCAAAATTTGGTTCATGTGTTCAAAAGTAGAGGAGAAAAAAAAACAGAGAAGAAAGGGGAAAAATATATATATACACACAGATATGCATAAGTGTACTCACATAAGCCTCTCTTTTTTCAGAAGCTACGTTAAAAAGTGAAATAAAAGACATCACCAACATCACTACAAAATTTAAAACTAAAACCTTTGCTTACAATAATTTGTATGGTAACAGATACAAAGCCATAAATTACAAACCTATGGCAGATGCAAAACAACACTACGAACTGTACCATCAAGCCTTGCAGATGGCCAGAATGGTGAGAGAAATGTATTGTCTGAATGCATTCGAATGGAGATTTTATTTCCATTTTAAAAGGTTCGTGTGGATTTACGTATCAATTCAGCGTGCAGTTTACATGTACATAAAACTAGTATTGATCACGACGAACTACTTACTGTTCAACATGAGAAATTGTTTAATACATTCCACATTATTCATTGCAGTGTGTATTACGAATAGAAGTGACGTGAAATAAAGTCGCATGGAGAATGTAGTTCAATAAAGGACTTCGTTACGCGGAAAAAAGTTTACAAAAAATTTAAAATATCTTTTTGGTAAACTACTAAACTGACTAAAATTTGTGCACAACTAAACTGTCCCTTCAGAATGCTTACACATTAGGTTAGTTCATGCTGTTGTAACTGTACTTTATACAAAAAAGAAATACCATAAACCTGTAATTTTCACTTTACCAAACATTAACAAAACATTCTGCAAAAACGTACAGCTTTAGAAAAGTTTTTTGTAATATTTTTTGTAGGCAAAGAATTGGCAGTTCACAAATAAACAGAGAAACTGAAAATTAATCAAAATAAGGTTGGCACGCTTAGAAGCCCTACATATTTTAACAACTAAATACCGTACTTACGCGCAAATAAGCCCCCCGTGCACATAGCCCACCCCCCTAAGTTTTGAAACTCAAATTTGGATAAACTAAAATATCGCACATAGGCCCACCTATGTGTATTTCACGAGAAATGAGAATGCTAATGTCTGGCAACCGTCATACGAGTTTATTTTGTGTACTGTATTCGCCCATGTATCCCGTGCAGGTCCCTCCCCCCCCAACAAATTTGAATTACAAAAATGGGGGTGCGTGGCTTATATGTCTGACAACCATGTACCGCGCGCCGTCATATGAGGTTATTTTGTGTACCGTATTCGCCCATGTACCCCGCGCAAGTCCCCCCCTCCCAAAAAAAAATTTGAATTACAAAAATGGGGGTGCGCTGCTTACATGGATAATTTGTATTTGAAGTCCGTGTGCTACGTGGGTAGGTAACTGGCGTGCGCTGAGACTTAACTGGTAGGCTAGGCACATGCACACAGCCATGCAGGCGGAGGAATGCTGAGCTGGAGGCACTGTTGATAACTAGTCATGTGTTTAGGCGGCATTGTTCTCAGAGTGTAGTAGATAAGTGTTTTTGTAGTGACTCGGTACGTTAGTATTTTGATTGTCCTTTGAGAAATCAAAATGTCAAAACGACGATTGTGTTCATTTACAGTGAGTAAGAAGCTAAAAGTAATTAAAGAAGCAGAAGAAATAGGAAATAGCGCAGTACGTCATAAATACATCGCAGCGTCGTGTATTAGAGATTGGCGTAAAATGAAAAACAAGTTACAGGATACCGTAGCCAACATCAACAGTTCGTCGTGACTAAACATTTTGGTCTATGTAGGCCGGATAATGCCGGTAATTTTAGTTCGCTTCGCGTGTTTAGTGTTGCATCACACTGTTGCATGCCTCGTGTACTTTGTTCGCCTGACCCGTGCTCTTCAACAGCCGATTGTTTACATTTTTGATACACAGAAATGATGCGTTTTTCTTACCTATTGAATTTGTTTGCATAAAATAAGTTACCGTAAAACAATGACCCATATTATGTGCTAGCAAATGAAAGATTTTTTTTTTCAATTTTTTTTTTGATTGGGTGATACTTTATAACTTAATTTTTTTCTTTAGTACAGAGGGCATAGTACAGCATTGAAACATACCAAATGTTGACAAATTTTAAATTTTTCTGAAAAGAATTTTTTTTTTGAAAATTGCGCACATAGACCTTCCCACATTTTTAAAAGTCTAACTTTTGGAAAAAATAGAGGGCCTATGTGCACGGTACGCATGTCTACCACATTATCATTTCAACAATTTCAAAATTGCTTACTTTATTTTCTTTTATTTAGTCAAAGACCTCCATCTCAACGTACCATGCCCCTACTTGCAACAATATAGAAACATGTTTTAGTAAATCTTATTTTCACTACGGAGAACAGTGCTTTACCATGTAAAACGTATTTTTTCAACAGTAAACTACTTCACTATGCACGTGTACAATAGAGTGTTTGCAGTCTGTATCACCATTCCAAAGGTTCAGAAGTTCACCACCAGATGTAAGGCCTCTTTGCTTTGCATCTCCCATTACAGCAGTTAACCAAAATGGTATAAAATCATTTATATTATGAGGTAAGTTAAACATTTTCAAATCATCATTTACACATAAATCAACTTTAACCAAACTTTTCGAATACAACAAATTGCTGAACAACAGTATCATCTGCAACTAAAAAAAAGTAGGGAAATTTCTACACTTGTTTATGTCGCAACACTTTAGTATGTACAGTACTCAGTGTCTGTAAATACCTGTATAAAAATAAAACAGTTTCATCTATATTAGTACACTATAAAAATACACTGACTTCAACAGCATAAAATGAATGTTACCTGCAGGTCAACAATATTTCTGGAGTATGGTCAGTTTTCATTTCTAGAAAATATTGTTTTTCTACAGCTACTAGTAATTAAAATCAGTCACATTTTCAGCATGAATACACACAACAAAATGTAAAAGCGAAGCAAGTAGTACAGATTTGTGCCGTTACAGTGTAATCACAACTTTGGACGGAACTGGTGAATCAAAAAACTATCAACAACTTTCATAAATTCCTAGTTAATATTTTTTTATGAGCTACAGGCACGGAAAGTAAACAATTTTTTTTAAATCAAAATATAAAATCATGTCTTTTTTTAACTGGCATCAGACAGATTTATACTGTATAAAAACTTTTAACTGTATGTAACCTAACACATTAGTTAAGTATTGATTTGCACACATCAATAACTTCACAACTTACTGTACTAAACAACTACAGCATTAATATACCAGTGAAAATTGAGAATCAGTTTAAAATTCATGATTATGTGTATACAGTATTTTACTGTGCACACTGGTAACACCATAAATTTAAAGTAGACCAACTATAGATACATTTTGTCTGTAGGGTTGTGCGAAAGTCACTTATTTCCCACAAAACGAAAGTGAAAGAAAATGTATGAACTTTCGTGACATCAAAACTAAAATGAAAGTTCTTTTGAGATGAATTCAGCCTTAATGAGAGTTGAACAAAATTCTTAAAATTAAAAATATTAAAATTTGATGATGCTATGTTTTTTCACAACACAGTACAACAATAAGCCTATCATATTATACTTATAGCACCGTACTGAAAGTGAATCTCACTCTTGGATTTCGTTACAGTCTATTATTGCATATATTATTTTGGTGTCTTTTGATGTAGCTAAAAACTACTTTTTCATATAACTGAATCTGATGACATGCTAGTAAGATACAACATAACTTACTGTATTTGCGCAAGTATTAGTATAAAACCCAAATTCTGAGCAACAGAAATTATAAACACCCATAGCAAAAAAACTTTGTTGTATGTATTAACAACACGCTTCAAGCATTAAGACAAATAATTTAGCCACTGAAATTATTTTTAATGAATTTACATCTTTCTAATTCATTAAAAAAAAAATAAATAAATAAATAAATGTCGAGTGTGAGTGAGGAGGAGTGGAGTATCAGCGGCAGCAGTAAACTAAAGCGTGCAGCATATGCTGCAGAGCGGAATGTCTCCCACAACGATACTCTTTGGCTGCGTCCTGAGCAGAGTCCAGCCGAGGGCTGCCCGACCCGACCACTTCAGAAGTGACGTCTTGTACCAACGACCTTCTGCTCTACATATGTTGCGTGATTAGTGAACAATAATTTTTCACTTTGTTAACTTAATTTTTAAATTTATTTAGCTACTACATTTCATTCATGGTATTTGTAATACCTTGAATTGGCAATAAAATCTATGGTGTCTTTAAAATATAGTGCTCTCTGCTGCAAGTGTTTTACTACAGCCGGAACGTGGCAGAAGATATTTTAACAGCATGTAAATCATGATATAAATATTTTCTAATACTGTAAACATGTTTACATGACTTGCATATGTTCATTGGTTCATTGAATTAAAAGGCTTTTTTTTTCCTGAAACAAATTAAACCAAAACGAACTTCGATAAACATTTGAAAATGTGTTAAACTTGAAATATTTAGCTTATTAACGAATTTCAACAGCTGAAATTCTTATCAAAATGAAAGTAGTGAAAATTTGGTTTCGGAAAACAAACATTCACACAACCCTACCATTAATTACAAGTTGCACTTGCCATTGAAGGCTGTGGCATGGCTGGACAGTCAAAGGTCACATGACAGCAATGGCCTTGCAAAAGTAAGCAGCATTGCCAAGTATAACTAAGACTTAACAGACTTACAGCACAGTTGGAGCATGCCACGTGTACGGTTATTTTGATGAATTAACAAGGCAGTCACACCACATTAGGTTCCAAAATGAAAATTATTTTGTTTGCCTAACAGTTTGTAATAGCAAGCAAAACTTACCAACACTAATATGAAGTGGAAAACTGACACAATGTAGCTGTACAATATTACAATAGCAGACTTCTTATTGGCTCAGTCAAATAGGGTAACATCTCCACATAAAGCAAAAGCCAGTAATGTTATGATAAGTTGAACTATTGTTGAAACCCAGCAAATAGTCAAGTTTTCCCGTGATAGATCATTATCTCCATGTTGTGTATTAAAAGGTCATCATAAAGCAATAAGCAGTTAACAGCATTAGGGACAAATTAACACGCCCCGTTTTCTAGTGGTGAGCACACAAACTTCAGAAAGAACACACTGTGGGAAAGATGTAATTACCGTATGACAGCCAAAATAGTATCCACACAGTTTGACGTAAAGCCATGTGTGGTCTTGTAACGCTCGAGTTATCCACTTCCAACAGCTGCACTGTACGAGACCTACCTAGATGGTTCCCTGGACATCAGGTGTCAGACTTTAGTACTGTAGTAGAAACAGGTATGTAGTGATCAGAATGAGATGTAAGAAACAACTGCCAATGATGCAACATGAACAGTTTGTTTTTCTCTATAAGCAAGGTAACATATGTACAAACAAGCTAAGACCCTCTCCAGTTGTTTTAGGAGGGAAGGAGAGGGGAAGACATACTCAAGAGCCCTTCTCGCAAGTGCATTGTCAGAGTTCTATAGTGTATAACAGAAAATTAAGGTGAGTGACAGTTGAAGTATAAATTTACATCAACACAAAGATGTCTTCGGATTAAAAACACACCACTGAACAATAGATATGACCAACCTTTGTGGAGAGAGAGAAAGAAAGAAAGAAAGAAAAAAAGGCTCGCAAGTGCCTCCTCGCAAGCTCGCATTGTTTTCAAACTATCACTGCCACATTTTTAAACTGGTTTTTGCCATTTTTGTTTGATTTTCAATATTGCGACCTGCCAAGTATAACTGCAACACTACAACTCATATTTTATCATCATGAATTAGATAATATGTATATTTTTAAGCAATTTTCAATAAAATTTCTTAAAATTTTTTCATTGAATTTTGTAATTTTTTTTGCGTTCCTGCAAGTACATTCATAAAATCACTACCTTAACTACCTTGATTAAATCCAGGGTTTGTAAAATCAGGGATCTAGTGTATATTGACATGCTAATCATTCTTCATTAAGTAAGCATACCCAAACCCTTTAGAAATAACCACTGAAATCGTTAATTTTATTTTACCTTTTGTTTTCTCTTACTAGTTACGACTCCAAAGACAATATTATTTGACATGCAGCTACCAAATACAAGGAGTAGTTCAAGATTAAACACTATCAAGGCGATCCTGGTTCGAATCCCAGCAGGGTTGGTCCCCGGATTTTCACATGTGGAAATCGTGCCGGACGAAGTTGGTAGGTGGGTTTTCTTGGGGATCTCTAGTTTCCCCCGCAGTTCCATTCTGACACTGCTCCATACTCACCTCATGTCATCCCTCGCCAGCGCTAAACACCTCAATGTTAAGCGCTGACCAAAATCTCTCATTCATTCAAGATTAAACATAGTCACGTAAAGTTTTGGTATACCGAGAAACTAACTACAACAGAAATGAACCTAATGGTTTCTGAACAGAAAAATTGTAAGGAATTCAATTCTGAAGTGTCTACCATTGTCAGATGTGTAGGATCGCCACATTTTGGGGGGGAGAGAGAAAAAAAAAAAAGCATCCAAATGACACTTTTAAAGAAAAATTTATTTATAACTTTAAAATGTGGTGTGCCCGTAGTCACCTGTTTGACCGTGAGTGACTGTAGGGTTACTACGGCCACGAGACAAGTTTCACCCCTTCCCCCTGGACGTACAGCACCAGAGCTTCATCATACATCACGCAATATCTATGCTGCCTGGTATGATGCACTGACGGCACCAATTGAGATACTGTCATCACCCTCAGACTCCTGAATCCAGCCAGCAACTAAGTATAGGGGCTTATATTGTCCATGACAATTATGAGGGTGATTGACGGCAGCCGAGCAAATCAATGCAATGTCGGGGCACCCTGCATTCCGGCGCTGTAAACGTCCAAAGGTGCTAGGACTGGATCTAACAAAGATTTTCCACATGTAGGTGCATATATATTCAGAATCCTTGACCTGATTTAACAGACTGATAAGCCAGATAGGTTTTTAGAGTGCTTAACATATTTTCTTGTGCATTTTAGTTGTACTTTTGTGTGCAACAGAACGCCATTCGTCCCAATGGAACTGTAATTTTTATATTTCCCAAACGTAATATTTTCATAATTTTTAGTAATGTTCCTGATTTAAGATTTTATTCTAAAATGTTAACATTGTTTACTTGCTTCACATTTACTATTTTGCAACAATAAGAGCAAATTGAATCACACCCGACAAAGATTTGCAGAGAATATTTAAGAACTGAAGAGTGTTCAATGCTTATAATTATTTATTTTAGCAATTTCTAACAAGGGTTTTATGTTTACAGTGTGCAAGAACAATTACACCATACTTTAGCGGAAGACATTGCCTTGGCGTCCCATGCCAAGTCGCCAAGTTTGACAGTACTAATCTGGTCAGGAAGCAGTACAGTCATGCACGTCACCGTGGGACCAGCAAATTTTGGACCATATTGCAATAGCTTAAGTACTTACCAGAGCCTCTTTTGTTTTGTCACTCCCCAGGGACAGGCTTTTTTTTGCTTGCATCTCACGTAATTTCTAAAGTGCCATCGTTGGTTTTGCGCCAGTTTCCTTAAAAATGATTGAAACTTTGCAGACATTGCTCTAAAGTATTTTCACATGAAACATGTAAGGCTTTAGTTCTCACCAACATGTGTGACTCATTTCATGCAATAGTAGTGGGAGTAAACGCCTGATGATTTCAATTGTTTTCGTAAGAGTTGACCTCTCCCCGAGTGCACTATTGTTGAGCCACAGATGTGGTAGAGTTCTGCAACCATGCCATAAACATCCAGGTTTCACAGAAAATGCAGGGAGCCAGGGTTGGCATATGGGCTGTCGACCCACACCAACAAAGCAGGCTACAAGTAACTGCATCTACCTAACACCCTGGCCCTAACGGTGCTAAATGGTACATTTTACAACAAACAATATGAGGAACAAATTTAAAAAGCATAAAATTTCTTGTAAGATCTTTTTAACTTCACAGATCTATCATGGTTCATTTTGAAACTGCAGAGCTTAGACTATTTCTGAACAAGAAACACCTTCCTCAAATATGTTTTTCAGCATAAATTAACAAGAATGTCAAATGAACAGTGCACTTTTTTTTTAAAATTAATATATGTAACATGAGAGATAGAAGTACTAGTACTGTACTTGCAATTGATACTTGTAGATAGGTATACACATACAGAGACAACATTTTCTTGTGTGAATGCACGGTTGTGACTTTTTGCTGGTCAGACCATAACTTGCAGCCTGATAAACCTGGTCTGACCAGCAAAATGTTGCGACTGCGCAAAAAATTATGTAAGGGGCTATAACACGGCTGTTCAGGAAGCAGCTCATGGCACTTGACATTCTTTGAAGAGGAATATGAAAACTGGGTACATTAACAGTCGACTTTAACATCCTCTATTATTTTTGACTATGATAATGGGAATTTGTGGGTTTTAAACTTGGCATGACACAAGCTACTAGCTCTTAATGAATACAGTAAAATCTATACTTCTCACACACTACCTAACAGTAAAACAATAAAGGTAACTTCATTTCATGCTTTACACACATTAAAAAACACTAGAGTACACTATAAAATTTATCAGCTTAGTACGCAGACGTATACACACATTTTAGGCCTAAATATATACACTGTCTCAATCATTATATAACATCTTGCGATATGTATTGGTTAGAAAATAATTTTATCAACTGATTACTTTGTTATCTGAAGGAAAAAAAAAGCAACAGTACACATGGAACTGTACACTGCACAGCTTCTGATTATGAATTCATAATATTAAAAATGTTCTAATTAATTTTTAAAATAAAGACTATGCACTTTACACTATTGACAATTACTAACATATTCGTCAGTTCCGAACTTCTTCTGTAAGATGAACATATTAAAATTACTACTTCTCAACATTTCAACAGTGAGTAAAAAATAAAACCAACAATACATGTGGCTAATAGACATGCATAAGTACAACACTAGAATTGAAAGGGCCCAGTCTGCCCCAGTCACAAAACTGTGCGCAGAGATTCAGTCGTTTACGTTTAATTAAACAAATACAACATTTTTGAATTTAGCTTTATTATGATAAGACTTCTTTTGAAAATGTATTTGAGTACCTAATGTTCATTTCTTGAAGGCCAAAATGGCCAAAACTGTAACATTCGTTTATCACTTTCAAACAGAAACATACAACTACAAGATATTAAAAATACCAGATGGTCACACAGTATTCCTTTACATCGTACAATAATGTCAATATTTTGAGTTTTGTTGAAGTGAGCAGACAGCTGAGAGACTGCACACTAATTAAGTTCCATGCATGTAGATTCTACTATCTATCCTATACATGTGAGTGCATAACCTTTACTGTTCCACTGACTCTACGTCTTTAAAACATAAAATATATCTCCAGCCAGAAGGCACCCTTAAGACATACTCTTCACTCAAGGAACTGTCGCCCATTAACTGTACTTGCTGGATGTATGGGACTCTTAAAACAAAAATAGAGCTTCAGTTTCGCATATGCCATTTGTAGGGACTAGATTTTATAGTTTTGTTTATAGGTAAATTTAATTTTTTTTAAATTTTAAATTTTAGTGTTACATTTTGTTTTTACTTTTGTAAACAATATTTATGATTAAAAACACATACAAGTACTTAACCAGATATACATGTTAAATTGCTAACACATAACTTTTAGAAAGCTATGGTACAGAGAATACAGTCAAGCCTCGCTACTACGATAACATAGAGTTGCCGGGAAATTTGTCTCAGTTGCTAAACTACCAGACTTCAACCCCTTACAAAATTTTTTTTGTTAAAGTGCATGTTTTCATCTAAGTTAGTGTTAAACTGTCACCAGTGTAAAACAAACAATTTTCAAAGAACTAATAATAATTTAATAGCCAGAATTTAGTTGCAGAAATTGGCTATAATAGTTACCTAGTTTCCAAAAAAATTTAACAGCTCCTCACAACGTACTCGATGGCGGCAGAATAACATCAGTAATCTAGGTACACACTAACAAGTTGAAACAACGCAGCGGCAAACAGTGTGAGAACTAAGATGGAGATAGTGTTTTCCTGTTCCGACAGAATGCACTACTGTGCATCGTGCAGGTCATTATAGCACCGTGCTATAGCGTGCACATAAAATACAAACGTATTACTGAAATGTAAACACAACTTGCCAGCACAAAATAACAAGAAGTTAGGGTGAATGTCATATTAATTTTGATGTAGTACATGTAGTTATCAGTTTGACGAGTGTAGCATACTTTTTTAGCTTTCCTTCCCTCATGTTAATTCTATTCCTGACACAGTATTGTGGTTCCAACGTATTGTAGCTGAGTGTGATGCAGTTATCTGCAAATGTTTACTGTGAATAAACCAGAACATCCATCAAAAATAATTTTTTGTTAAGAAACTTGGAGGAAAAAAAAATATCTACCAGCAAAATTGTAAGACAATTGTTGTATCTACTTGATAATTTAAATATTAATTTATAAGACTTGTACGTAAGACACTGGCTGAACGAAAGATAACTCGTACAGAGCAATCAAGCTTAGCCGATGCGGCACCGACCAGAGTTAGTCATCCAAGTATTGTTTGTAACTCTGAAAGTCACGAGGTTGTTTGCGCATAGTGACGACAGAGGAATTAGACCAGCGCAATTGTTCTAGAGGCTCTGCCATAAGAGCTTCCATTACAGTAAGAGAGAAGGAAAAGGTCAGCAGATAGGAAGCTCTTAACCTCCACCCTCTTGAACCTAGGTTTTATAAGAAACCCTAGTGTAAGAAATGGGATCAGATGATCAGGAAGATGCATAGGAGCTGTAAGTAATCTAAGAAGTGTTGTAAGGCTGGTTGTGTTGCTGATGTATAATTAACAGTTGGAGCTTTGTTATTTTCTACACTGTCTTTGTCTCATTGGACTTAACCCCATTGCATTGATCTCACTGCCTATCAAGTTCCAACCAAACCGCTCGGCGCAACACAATAACTGACTTTGTTCAACTCTGTTGGACATGTGCCCTTTCACACTGTGGCCCAGTTTGAATAATTTGTGCACATTTAAAATAAAAAGTAGCCCAAACTGCATCATTTTAACTGCAGTTGTTTACTTCCCGACGTGCTCGTTCGGCTGATGAAATATTCTTGTAGCTGGACATTTTTCTGTCATGATCTTTGCTCAGTCATTCCATCCATCTAATGAACATATTAACTCTGCTGGCTTGTTAAAAAAAAAAAAAAAAAAACAGATAAAAGAATGCTTGCAGTGCTGTTTCAGATAGTTTTTTTTTATTAATTTTACTTTTTCCCACTATAATTCTTAGACGTGAACATAAATGTTAAATTTTAACGCCTGTTTGCCGGCCTGAGACAGGTATAAATTAGCACGAACAGGTGAATGTAATTTTTCACTTGGCTGTTGGATAGGCGATACGTTTGCTAGCAAAAATGAGCGATGCCTACATTGGTAGTTACCTTATTTTCATGCCCTAAATGTGAACTGTGTTTAGCGGCGGCACGAAGTTAGGTTCGAAGTCAATGTTCGACAAAATAAGTGGGCATACATGTCCACGTGGTCACATGCTTATGATTTCATTCTGGCATTGTGCTGATAAGAAACATGCCTGGCCTACTTTTAAACCCTACCAAACCTAGATAAAATGTTAGTTGAAAAGTAATTGCTAAGGCTAGACATGCTCGTTTTCACACACAGCCCACCACCCATTGGTTTTTTTTTCTTATTTTTTTTCTTTTTCTTTCTTCCCCTTCAGCTGTCCAAACAGATTCGTGCTAAGAGAAAAAGATAGGTCGCTAACCATTACCCTCACCTGAGCTCAGTGTATGATACTTTAACAATGCAATGAATGGTCCATATGGATGTATCGCTTTACACTCATGTTTATAGGCACGTGTACTGTGTCAAATGTTTACCAGTACAATTTTTAAGTAGTGTACAGTAACTACTGTATTGAAATTGCAATATGAGGAAATCTATGCAAAACACTTCAAAATTGCCTAGAAAAAAAAAAATAAAAGCCACAGACCAAATGCTGACAAACAATGTCCATTTCAGACACAATATGTGAAAGGGACATATAGACATGATCAAAAACGGCATATTTTTTAATTAAAAAAAAAAAAAAATAGTTGCGTTTCTAAAATTTGGGCATGTTAAAAGTGTTAGGGACAAGTTTGAAGAAATGAGAACCTGTCTGTTAGACAAATGGTGGAAGTCCTTAAAATCGATCTATGGTGTTCATTGTTAATAAACTAAAAGATAAAAAAATGTAAGTAATGGTCGACTGTATGAACACGATGGTTATGGCACTCAGACCAGCAAGCAGACAGACGCACTGACACAGGAGAAAGTAATACATCCTCTCATTCATTGTCCTTGCTGTTTATCTCAAAAAGCTCACGGTATGGGCAGTAAAAACAATTAAGCACAGATAAGTGTGAGTAGTGTGTGTCAGTGTGAGCGAAAGGGAGAACAGATGGGAAAAAGATTGAGTCCAGATAGATTGCCTTGCTTCACAGAACACCTTAATTTTGGTGTTGCACGCGTGGCATAACTCACAAGGTGCGTAACATAACTCACCAGGCACATGCAAGTGTATTCTAGCAGTAGTTTTTAAAACAGTTTCACCTGTTTTTTTTTTTTTACAGCTGCGGCTTCATAATTTACTATAACCACACATTACTATGAACTAAGTTCTAACAAATTTATTTTTAAATAAACTTTCCGGCCTGTGATATGTTAAGTTTTTCTATTTTATTTATTTTAAATTATTAAAGTTATAGTTTTTTAGACGGGGATTGAGAATACTGTGTCACAGATGTGTTGTCACAGTAGCCGATATCGTAGTTGCAGTGCTTGACTGTACACATCTTACAAAATATGTAGTAGACTAATGAACATAACTGAAGATAAACACTGCAGGCCTAATCTGCTTTCAGGATTTCAAATTATTCCATTGGAAATTTTGAATTTTCAGACAATATTGTTATGTATTTTCTTTAACCAGCACATAAAAAAAGTAAATTTTTTTAGAGAAAATAGTTGCCGAGTTCTCAGTGACTCATTTTATTTAACAACTTAAATTTAATTTTGGTGTTATTTCAGTTTCATCGCTATTCACCATGGAATCCTGTCCCTAGCTATTGATTTTATTTAAAAAAAATTAAAAGAAAAAGGTTCAGCACCAAAGGCACTACTATGTTATTTTATTCTTACACCATCTCCCATGAATATTCATGTGGAGTGTTTGGATATGTATAATGATGTCACAATTCATAATCTTAAGTCTGCAACTGTTGCATTTCTTTGTACATGTAAAGTCATATCACTGTGACAGTTCATCATAGTCTATAAATGATAAAAATAAGAAAATTTTTTATTAACTTAATAATTCAGCATGTGGTTGTACATGTTTCGACAGCATACACATACTGAAAATGGAAGCATTAGAAAATTACACTCTAAACTTAACGAAGGTTAAATATTTCAATGTACAGTACATCATTTTTGGTTCAGTATGCGAGTATCTACTAGCAATAACTTATATCCTCTGCTAGGAGAATAACTGATCTATAAAATTTACAGTGACGAGGACAATGCATGTGATGGCCCACAATATGACAAACACTACCCACCCCTTACCGTAAAAAGGGGAAGCAAACTCATTCTTCACCCCCAGACCAATGACCTGCAACGTCCGACCCCGTGCTGAGTGCACCAGCAAGGCAGGAATGATGTACTGGATGGCAGCACCGGCATATGAGCCTGTAATGCCCACCAAAACCTCGAGGTTCTTGGTCGACATGGCGATGAGTACAGGAGGCACCACCGCCAACAGAGGAAAGAGCATGCGACGCAGGCACCAGCGGTAATGACGGCCCTCCGTGAGGAACAGGGACTTGAGGTTGTTGCGCAGGGTGATGGCCACGATAGGGAAGCTAGTACTGAGTGTAAACACCGGGAAGAGAGCAAGGAAGTAATCCAGCACCTTGGCCGGCCAGCCCAAGCTCCCCGTGTCGCAATCTCCCGGGACAAAGTCAAGCGTGTAGAGATCGTCCAGGTGGGAGAATGCAAAAGCACCAGTGAGCGCAAGCAGTAGGTAGAAGCTTGCAATCAGTCCGTAGTCGAGGGCCAGAAAACGGGAGAGACGTGATTTGTCTGCGATGGGGGCCACCAAAGCAGGCAAGGAGTGATGACACATAAAGGAGTAGACACATGCACCAAACAGACCAGGCACACCAGATAGATTGGCTGCTGGAGGGTTGCCCTGAGGTCCATCATCCACCAACTTGCGAACTGCATACACAATCATGATGCTGAATGCTGAAAGAGAAGACAACATCATTTAGTAACACACTACCTACAAGAACTGGCCCTAAAACAATGTTTAAAAATTTTAAAAGCTTCAGTCAAATAGCCAAAATGTTTCTAAGATATACTTTTTACCTTTACAGGAAGAGACCAGAATTTGGCTTTCAAATGGCTGAAATCCAGCTGTTTAATTCCCTCTTAAGATATTCCAGGGTGGCGACCAACATGGAAAACCGGGAAATATCAGTGAAAAGTCAGGGGAGTTTCCAAAGTTTAAGGGAAATATAAAATTTTTTTATGCTGCTGTCGTAGCAGGTAAATAAAATTTTTAATTTTAAAGGGAATCTTATGTAGTTCACAACAGCTTACTTGCTTAATATACACATTTTTTTTTTACTTTATAAAAGTAGATAAACTTAAATACGGGTACGATCATTGTTCCCATACTCATCGATTATTCCGGAATAGCTCACGCGTATTTGTCATACTGCATTGCCACGTGTCTGAGGATTCTCATACTTGTACGAGGATTTAGGGTGTGTGCAAGACGTACGGTACATTGTCTCACGTACACTGTTGAACGGGAATTCCCAGAAATACGAATGTTTCGATATTCCGTGTGAGGATTTATGCTTCATTGTACGATATGCCTATATTTGTGATCTGGCAACAGCGTCATACCTCAGTTCGCGACAAAGATGTAGTGCTGATGCCAACAGTATTGAAGTGTAAGATGTTAATACAAGTTTTGGACTAGAAGCAATATTATTCGAATAATGGTCTAGTGAAATTGTTGCTACGGTACGTACCACATTACCGTATCATCTTAATCCTTTTGTTTTGTAGCTGCGAATGTTTATTTTCCCCTTTCAAACTCTTTCAACAAGAGTTTTAACATCAAATTATCGCCATTGGTGTTTTTCGGGCCTGCTGTTGTAATTATTATTGTGGCAGAGAAGTTTTGCGTGTGTAATGGCCTGTTTACAATTGACATGGCTTAAATAACATTATTTACGCAGCATCACAAGTGCAACAGCATAACATTCACAAAAAAATTTCATTGCACAATTTTTTTTGCGCAACAGTTTTCGTGACATTACGTTTTTGGGTAAATTATATTTTACCCAAAAACATAACGATGTTATCAAGAAGGTAAATATTAAGAATCACTATTCATTGTGTACCGCCCACTATTGGTTTAAAGATATAGTTCATTAATGAAAAATATTTCTAGAGGGGTTAGAAAACATCATACATAAAGAAAATTGTAGTTTATTAACTTCAAACTAATGCCTACCTCGGGTGGGATCAGGATAGCGAACTACGCTGTTTATGTGAGTGAAGGGCGCCAGCAATACTCCCCAGGTACTGCACTTCGAGACTCTTAGGCCTCAGGGTGTGGTTTGTTCGGTATCCCACCCGACGCGTTGATGTGAGTGATTGAAAGCCACTTAACGCGCGGCGCGTTGATGTGCGTGATTGAGTGGTGAAAGCACGTGAATGGATTAACACATATGACACTGACTATACCGGAACTACACACTTACTGGATGTTGGCCCCCAGTACGCCTGATAACTTACGTTGCTTACACTGGCAATATTAGGTGTCCAGAAATTATGTAAACAGTATTTCACTTACAGATGATTTATTACGCTTACGGTACACAGTGCCAAAATAATGTCTGAATTACGCACGCAGCGAGGTAATCTTAGCGATGCGTCTCTTGCAGTAACAATAACCCTAAAGCACATAATAGTGCACGTGATAGTGAACTTTGCGTAGTGACTACGACCGGCTGGTATATCGCACGTGGTTGGTGAGTGATCAGTGTAGAGCTGGTGTACGAGGTGAGTCTACGACACCAGAAGGTGCACCTCCTTAAGCAGCGAGGGGCTGGCGGCCACTATGATGGACCGTCAGGTTCACTTGGAAGCTGGCGTAAAGAGTTGAGTTGCGGTGAGCACGTGCCTAACTAACGTGTCACAAGGCAGCCGTTCCCGTGCACGTTGTAGCGTGGTAGGGCTCTACAAGTGATGTTAGCGGTAAGTGCGAAAACTGTGGCGAGCTATGCTAAGCCGGTGGTGGGGTGAATGGCACGTAACACGCTGCACACAGAGTGATGCTCTCAACGAGATGAATTGCGTGAGTGCGTGATAATGAAATGAATGTACAACGTACTGCTCACATGTATGCTGAACACAATGGCAGTGTCATAACCTGCACGTGGTCGGTCACAAAAACATGAATTACGCCTTTAAAATGTTACACAAATACAAAATAACCTTAGCAACGCGTGTGCAAAATTATGTTGAATAAAACAATACCAAAACAAACCTCGTATGGTGAAGGATGAGTGCCGATGTCTCCCGATACAAAAATCCCTAACCACGTGGCGGTGATAATGCCGACGCTGTGTTTAAGTTAAAAAATACCAAAAATGGTCACAATTATTAGGTTAAGCGGATGCGCAATGCAATGGGGAATATCTGGTAACGTGTGCTAAGCAAAGGTGAACCGGTATACTAACGAGACTATGGAAAACTAACAATCAGTGAAACAAAAGATTATGAGCACACGGACAGGCATCTTACCTCTCCAGAAGATGATGACGAATGGCCACGAGGAAGGCAGCCGCTAGGGGCTCCTTGCCTCGCTACGGGGTTTACACACTTCCGGTACCTCGTGCGTGTGAAATATTAATATTAATACCTTACGAACATGGCACACACTAAATTACATAATAAATTACGTTACATATTTTGCTGATAGTGAATGATACATTTCTAAATGTTTGCTGAAAACATGAAAGTAAACATAGCGAACATGGTAACCCTTGATGGCCTTCGGCACACACTGTACACTGCTGTTTGATACACAATACACTTTGCACTGAATGATTTGGCATGCATACACACTGGGGGGGGGGGGGTTGCGGAACGATTATGGGAGAGTTTGAGAATGCTTTTGGGTGGGTGGAAAAGGACACTCGTGCCGTTATGGGCTTAACCCATACGCTGGCCCTGCGGCTGGCGTCAAAACTTTTCAGTTCTTGTTAGGTTAGGTTCACTTGTTTAGGTTCGGTTAGTTTGTTGGTTTACATTAATTTGTGTTATGTTTAGTTATTTTACCATTGTTTACCAGTTATCATTACGTAAGGTTTACCTAACCTTACTTAAGGTAACTTAACCTAACATTACCTGACATAACGAAAAATGAAAAATTTAATAGTAAAATAATTTACGCCAAACCAAAACTTACTTAAACTAACCAAAAGTAATTATAAAAAAAAAAAAAAAAAAAAAAACTTTAAAGTTAATAAACTACAATTCTCTTTACCTACAACTACTTATAACGTCTTAAGGAACATTTTTCATCAGTAAACTGTATGTCTTGAACTAATAGTTAGGTCGGTACACGATGAGTAGTGATTGTTAACATTTACTCAATTTTCTTTCGAAATAGCTGACTATTGCATAAACAACTGAAAAGTTTATTCTGTTCTCTTTTAGGTAATCAGTAAGGATGTCTTCTGCTAAGGACAGGTGTCACATTAATCATGACTGGCTTTGTGACCCATAGTTTGCAGACTTCGAAAACGACCCATTTTCTGCAAGATGTAAACTGTGTCACACTTAATCTTCACTGAGCAACATGGGACGCCGTGCCGTGACTAGTCATGACGGTTCCAAGAAACACCTTAAAATCGTCTGAAGTGTAGGTTAATCTATGCCACTTCGGGTATTTTTTCCCAGTAAAAGAAGAATGTACGAGCGCACAATGTGAGTTTCCTCGAATTCTTGAAGAGTTGCATACTTCGCTACCGAAGTGTAATGCATCTAAACTTTTAGTGAATATCTCTCAACCACCCCAATCTTCTAAGTTGGACAGTTTTTTGTTATGGGAAGATGTTACGAAGGCAGAAATAGTTTTTAACACTTCATTCAGTAGCGACCCATAAATTGATGTGGGCATCTGGTACGGATGCCAAGCTCTTCCCGTTAATGTTTCCAGACAATAGGATTGCAGAAAAAATATTGTTGCAGCATGACAAGCTGGGTTATTTAGTTTTGTACGCACTTAGTGCACATTTTAAAAAATGAACTGTTGAAAGTAATTGACGCTTCTGATCAAATTACAGTTCTGACGCGTCTCACTGCTCGGGCCGTTGAGATATAAAGTGACATCTCTTTGTTCATCGACGCATCAACTGGTGTTGTTAAGGTTGTGTAAGCCGACATGTTCCAGATAGCTCAGTTTCGGTTTAGCTAACTGTAGAATAGTTTTTATACACCCATGAGTCAGGTTTTAACTTGAACTGGGAAACTCAGATTCGCTAATAGTTACCTTTATTGTCACGTAAATTAGACTTCACAACGTACGGTACCATTCAGTTATTACAGTTTGTCTTAAATTTGATCAACTTAGAGCGACTCTTAGCTACCATGATATTTCTGCCTGACTTGTATGGTTTAGGTTAGGAGTATTGATGAAAAAAATATATATAAATTACACTCAAGCTATTGTTTCTATCCCAGTGACACCCTTCACCTCAATAATTAACTGTAATAAAAAAAGTCCATGTCCATTATCTCTTAGCCATGCCAACGCACTCGAGGCTTTCTCCCCTATCTGACCCGCACACGTCCTTCCTCTCACGTCATCCCTGCACGACTCTTACCGCGCGACTCTTACCACACGACTCTCTTACCGCATGACTCTTACTGCATGACCAACACCCATGAATGCTACTGCATGACTGACCATGAACCAGCGCCCAGCACGAACTGCCAAACTACTGCCGCACGACTGATCATGGGCCAGCGCCTGGCACAAACTCCCCAACTACTGCTGCACGACTCAAAAATCTTGGACGGTCATGGTAGCTAGGTATCCTCGGCAGAGTGATACAACAGAATCCCATACTTACCAAAAAACAGTAAAATTACACATAAAACATATCACAAAGGATTCTTTTTTTTTTTTTTAGTTTATAGTTTTTACATCCAAATAATATTCTTTATCAACACAAATATAATAATAGGGGACAAAATGTGTGCAACAGCGGAACTACTTTTGCGGCGCAATACCCTAAGCAACCCCCGAGATGGCCGACCAAAGTGCGTCAACAACCTACGTCATGAAGAAATTCCAAGAAGCAAGCGATCAACCACCACGTCGGCACCAGAAATCCTACAGCCTGGAGAAGCTTGCAACACAAAAGTTACTCACTTCACCAGGAAAAATTTAACAAGACGCTAAAATTGTCAAAACTCAAAAATTAGAAAAATGCAAGAAAAAATTATATCAACAAAATTAATTTAAATTTTACTGTGGTCAATTTGGAACCAAACAAGCCAGGAAAATAACCAAATGACTACTTTAAAACTCCCAACTGTATTTTATATTTAAATTTTGGAATAATGAATTTAAACTAACCATGTCCCCAATTACTAGGTTATTGAATCCTGTTGTATAATCCTGAACACACGATGACCCAATACTGAATAGGCATAAAGTCTGTTATTAAAGATTTAAATTTAATTAAAAAAATTATTTTATGTAGGTTTAAATAATGCGGGGAAGTGGCTGGGCACTTCACACAGTGGGATTCGATGAGTCCCTTAAAGTCTGTGATAAACAACAAATGGACATTAATATTCGTTTTTGGGACTCGACGAAAGGAGAAGCAACAACTCGTTATCCTACGTCAGTGTTTCTGGGTCACACAACAGCTCGTGACATATTGAATGCTGTCTTAAGTTGTGTTATGCCATTTCTTAAGAAATTGATCCAGGTGTCGATGGATGGTCTGACTGTTAATTAAAATTTTTTAAGAGAATTGAAGAACTACATGAAAGAAGATTGCAAAATGGAAGAAGTGATTTTAGACCTGGGCAGCTGTGGTTTGCACACAGTATATTGTGCATTTAAGGCTGGAGTCACAGCTACTGGTTGGAATGTTGTGAAGTTCCTGCGAGCTCTGTATAACTTGTTCAAGTTCTGTCCAGCCCATCGAGCAGACTACAGTAAAACCTCTTTATAAAGACCCGTCATGGTTCTTTAGAATAGGGTCTTTATAGAGAGGTGGTCTTTATAAAGGGGTTTAATTGTACAGTAAAACTCCACGGTTCTTGAGAAAAATGTTGTTATAGAGAAGTGGCTGTTATAAAAGGGGTTGTTATAAAGAGGTTTTACTGTATACTGCATGGTGTTCTAGCACTTTGTTTCCTCATAAGTTTTGCTCTGTTCGGTGGTGGGAAAATCAAGCTGTGGCTCAGAGAGCAATTTATGTTTTGCCTAATGTTTTAGTCTATGTTAAAAATGTTTTGAAAGAAAAGAGAGTTATCCAATCAGCTAGCTTCACAGTTGTTAAGGAATGTGTCAAGGATCCACTGTTGAGAGCTAAACTTGCATTTTTCAAAACTGTGGCATTAGGCTTGGAAACATTCCTTAAATAATTCCAAAGTGATGCCACAATGAATCCTTCTTTGCATTGTGCATTGTCTTCAACTTGCAGAAATTTATAGGTAGGTTTTTGAATTCAGATATGCTGGACAAAGAATCTCTTACTTCAATTGATATTTTTAAGTCAGAAAATCTGTTAAATCTAAAAGAAGTGAAAATAAGACATGCAACACGAAGTGCAATAAGAAAGTGCAGGGAAGGTAATGACACTAAAATCACAGGTCCACCCATAATTGCATTTAGAAAAGATTGCCAAAAGTGTTTGCAAAGCAAGACAAAAAATTTTTTGAAAGGTCACCTCTGAAGTGTAGGTTAACGAAGGCAGTGTCATGTTTCGACCCATCTGTGGCTGTAGAGGAAACTGCGGCTTCAAAATTTCTTGAAACACTTCTCTCTTTTTTTTGGTCAACAACAAGCTGATAAGTGGTGTTTGTGCAGACTGAGCTTCTGTTGAGTACAGAGACATCTGCAAGCGCCCTGGTGTTAAAGAGTCGTTTAGTAGCTACTTTCGAAGTGAACAAAGGCTTGACCATTTTTGGATCAGTTTGTGTGGTGATACAACAAAATCTTGAAGCTTGTGATGATATTATCCCATGGCAACAGCAATGTGGAGAGAGGTTTTTCAGTTGAGCAGTTCCGATGCTTTTATACGGCCCTTTCAATGACGTCAATGGCTGATGAAATACGGTGATCTGAAGTCTAAAAATAGACAATACCTCGGTCCTACTTGTTGATAGTCACGTATTCGCACTGGCGTCATCGGGGAAACCCAGTGACGTCTCTCGGGAGATGCGACATAGCTGCGAAAACCCATGACATCACTGGTTGACTCACAGGGCTGACCACCCAGCATGATGTAATGTGCTTGCTGCCCGGCCAACACGCAACAATATTATCCCATGACAACAGCAATGTGGAGAGAGGTTTTTCAGTAAATGCAGAATGTGTTTTAGAAAATCTAAAAGAAGAATCTTTGGTTGCTCGGTGAATGATTTATGATGCTGTCACAGCAGCTGGTGGGGTGCACAACATTACAATTACTAAAAACATGATCCATGCAGCCAGAAATGCTAGCTCACGATCAAAGGAGGCTCGTGAACAACAGCGCAAGGAAGAATCTGACAAAGATGTTTTACAATCCAGAAAAAAAGAAGGCAACTGAAGACTTGAAAAAACTTAAGGAAAAGAAAGCAAAATTGTTTAGTGAAGCACAGAAGGAAGCAGAACTTATTGATTTGAAAATATCTGACACATACAAAGTGACCTTTTGAATTGTGTAAGTTAATATTGCAAACAAGTCCCTCACTGCACTATGAATATGGTTAGGTTGGGGATATTATTTATTGTTGATACTGTTTTCATTAAATTTTTTGGTTTTGACACATACAAGAAGCACTCCTGCAATCACAAGACAGTTATTTGGATTATAAAAATGAAATATTGAGTGTAATTTGCAAACTTTAAATTATAAATGTTTCAGTCGTATGCACAATAGCTTTTCTTCAAGTTTTTGATCTGCTTCTGAACATTATATCCAGGGTGCATGAATTGTTAGCCCTATTTTGCTTTGTAATGTTTTTATAATGTTGGAATTGTGACCGCTGTGGCAGTTTTCTTTTACATTTTAAAAATTTTAATTGTACCTGAATTTATTGTTGTTTAACAGTCGTGAATCAAATACTTCTGACCTGTTGTATACTGAACCAAGGAACAATGGATAAAAATTCTTAGCAGGCATTTTGACGATATATTCATTTAAGGCCATGATCTTTCATTTATTTCAAACAACAGCAAATAACTCAAATATTGTTTAACCAAGTGCTTTGAAAAAAATTGAGACTGCGTACAGTCATATGATACACAAATTTGCCCGAGCGGTTTTTTAAATACTGTACCGTTTGCTAGCAAAAAATTATTTTGCTTCATTTCGGCTTATTTTGAAAACAAAATATGTGATATTTCTGGGGCAAAAATCTGAAAATCAGTTTGGTATATTGCAACACAAAAATTCAGATACAAACAATGAAATATAAGTGTTAAAACTGTAAGAATTAATTTTTGATATATGTGTTTGTTTGCGTTAAAAAATTTCTTTTAACCACTGCTAAATTAAAGGGTGAGGTCTTAATCTATAAATTATTGTAGGTTTACCTATTTGCCAGTTTAACTTGCAACATTCCTATAAATTTATTTCTAATAACGTTTACAGTTGTAAGTTATACGTATATTTATATTCCTTTCACTTTATTGCAATATTTTTGCTGTTCCTTTTTGCCAGATAATGACTAACTTTTTTCTTTATTTACATAAGTATAGCCAAAAATAAGTTATTTTGAAATTGTGGAAGAATGAAAGAGAGTATTGATGCATCATGTTTGATCAGTGAAAAATAAAATATCCTGGAAAACAGGAAAATATCAGGGAATTACTGCCACATTTTGGAAGCCACCCTGTATTCAATCCTAAATAATAATATCATAAATATACATTCTTTCTACAACATAGAATCCCTATTATATCCCTTTTGGATCCTCTTGGACCATGTGAACAACCCTATAACCAGCTGGGAACGTGTTCTCCTAGTAAATGTGCTATAACAAGCTAAATTTTACTACACAAACTTATTTTCTGCTTGATTAAACACTGCACAGCGCTCTTCTAAGAAAACAACCCTGGTGCTGTGCCGATCCAGATCGGCGATTTCCGATACTGCCGATATTTAGCCGTATCGGTGGATCGGCCGATATCCGATGCAACTCCTAATATTTAGGTATCGGTGGATCGACAGATATCCGAGACTACATAAACATGTAAGATAAAAATTTTTTATTTCACGTGCATTAATACCTGCAAACATCCGTGTATCATTACTACATAATTTCCAAAATTAGCATTGCCAAAAGTGGAGTGTGCAGCTGAGCGCGCCTAGCACACTGCGAGTCGGTACCGGCAGTAGAAGACGTAGCAAGCCGGCAACACAGCAACAGGTGTGTCTGAAATGCCGTCACACGCAGGCAAGCAGATGGCAGATGTCTAGCAGCGTGCTATCGTGACAGAGGC
>PNEQ01002313.1:31346-45710 GCA_003012365.1 Medauroidea extradentata | reverse complement strand
TTCTACTTCTCCCAGCTGGTCAAGCTCAGTTAAAATATCTCGCAGTTCCGCTACGGTCTTAAACTCCTTACCTACCAAAGAGCGTCTTACTTCCTTTGGTGTGTGGCTGTAAACTAGCGTCACTATGTCTGTTTCGCTCATTGGCTGATCATAGTACTTTGCACGCTCCGCTACTTTCACCAGATGCTCTTCCATCCCCACTACCTGGCACGTACCCTGATACAACATCGCCCTGTCCTTTCCCTGAGTACGCGTGCACCAATACTCCCGCAGGAAGCTACGCTCGAATGCTCTGAAGTCATTGATCTCTCTACCATACATGGCTAGCCAGTTGGCGCACCTACCAACCACCGATCGTTTCGCCACGAATACCTGTTCTACCTCCTCACATTCGTAAACGTTAAAGAAATCCTTCAATTTTTCTACGTGTTTACAAGGGTGTTCTCCTTCTGTTCCTCTGAACTTGGGAATATCCTGTTCCCTGTAAGTGCGACTCATACGCATTGTGGTTCGGATTTTCTCGTTACTTAACCCCCCATTACTGAGATTATTAAGTGTCTTATTTTCCAGTTCCCCCACACGATCTTTGAGTTCCGCCATTTCCCTTTCACACTTATTCATTTTCCCCTCACAGCCTACAACAACGTTTTCCACCATTATTGTACGGTCCTGAACCCGTCGGGTTTCCTCCGCGTGCTCCTTCATACGAGCATCGACTGTCTCCCCTATCTCTGTTTGTTTACAATTTAACCTAACTAGCGCTTCACGCACGGCTATCTCGCTTGCCCCTAGTGTTTCTTTGACTCGTCTTACTTCAACTTCAATCTCCGTGATTTCCTTTTTCCGTTCCTCACGCAAGCCTATGGCTACCTCACTTATTTCTTCCTTTCTCTCAGCTTGCATTTCCCTTCTCAACCTAGCCCCGAAATCACCCAACTTATCATCAATCTTACGCCCTAATTTGTCAGCTAAGTCCGCGTTTGACGCCTGGATCATTTGCATCATTACCCCCCATGTTAGCTGTCTCGGTGTAAGGTCCTCTGTTCCGCCTTCCCAGGTTTCCCCTCTTTCACTTTCTTCCCTTGAATTTGACCCTGTTATCAGCACCCCAGCTCCTACATCTCCTACTTGTTCCACGCTGTTATTTACCATTACTACTACATTTTCCACGTGTTCCCCATCTTCCATTCCCCCCTGGAACAACATTTCTCCCTCGCTTCTGCCTAAATTGCTTAAACTTTCCGTTGACATATTGGCTACCCTGACTTACTCCGCCTGTGGCCGTAATTACTTCCCAGCTACTTACGCGCACGCCATGTGCACAGTGCGAGCTACAATACATTTACCAGCGTGCCGGTGTCTGGACTCGTTAATCCCGTAATCTCACGAACAAGACAACACATACTACCTTAACATACCACACACTACTTTCATTCCACAGGCACACACATTTTCTCGGGTACATGCACTAAGTTATAACTTTGTCGCCCGGATTCCCGGCTAACCCTTCACCTTCTCACTCTCACTGCTGCTGGTTGCTGCTGGTCCGCCTGGATGTGGTGCGTCCGGCCATGCTGCTCCCATGTGCTCAGCCTGGTTGCGCGCGTGCTTCGTCCTCTGCCGCCGTCGCCTCCGGTCACCGTCTTCTCTCGTTTCCCGGCCCGGTGCGCTGTTGCCAACTGCCTCGTGGTGTTGCGCGCCGTGCACTAATACTCTCCACGTGTTTAACAAATCACAGTTTCCCGTTTACGCTCTCCTCTCCCTCAACGTTTATTTTCGTCAAGACTCCACACAAGGGCGACATTTTATGTGGTGGTACCGTCCCTTCTGTTAAACTCACACACACACAACAGCTCGTCGCGTTCGCTCCGATCACGTGCACTTACGAGCACCCTTATCTTTTGCCCATAAATGTTATTAGCTTTAACATGCCCTCAGCTAGTTGTAGTCTCAGCGGTAGAGCCACAAGTCCTTACCTCAGCGTCGTGAATTCGAGAAGAGAAGAGCGCTAAACTACAAAATATCTACCCTGCTAGGTGCACACTGAAACTATAATTATCAATAAATGATAGAAGTACCATTTTGTCGCACGATGTTTATTGAATTCAACGATTCAATCTACTCAACACAGTTACAGATCCCTGTACAATACACGCGGTGGGCTTTCACCTTAGAACCAAATTCAATTTCAACTGTAAAAATTAACTAGCTAAATTAGGATCAAAATTCTTATTAGCACAGCCCGATGGCTCATGTTACCAAAAGAAAGTGCTATAGCCCCGATGCTGAAGGATCCCCGTGGCACACGTGGCCGCAGGAGCTCTCCCCGCACACGTCCGATCACTTCGACATTCAGATAGCTAAGGCCGGGAAGCTGAGCTCCCAGCCTCCTCCTCACTCTTCACAGGAAGTTCCCACATATGGCACACCACGGCATGACCTTCCTAGGTTAGCACTCTACCTACCGAGAGCATTCCTAAACTCATTGAAACGTTTGTTTCCTCGGATAAATCACATTATTCCAGCATCCATTTACAACACTTCATCGCGCTCGGCGATCCTTAAGGCTATACGTATCTCTGGGCAATCCACAGGAAAGAAAATTTACAAGATGGCTTCCTCCCTTAATGAAACAATAACAAATAATTTTACATACGCGATTACACTTTCCTTAGCCCTGAATGCTCTCACCTGTCACACATTACCCTCAAATTGTTAACGGAAATTTCTCGTATTTATGGTGCAGCCCACCGCTCGTAAATTAATGGTTTTAATACACTAATTACAATTGAAAATACATTACATAATTGAAAGTGTCCTGCTGTACTTCTGCTGCGGTCTACACCGACATAGAGGTGTTGAGTCCCGGTTTTACAACTTACATATAACTCCCCCGTCTTCCCTTAATCCTAACACTCGGCGATCTCGACGCACTGCATTCAGCAAGCCAGGTTTCCCAAACACTAGGCGACGCCCCTTCATTATAACTAGAGCCCCAAGAAGCATCTCGGGATCACATTAGACCTATGCTGACGCCGAAAAACGTGTATAAACATATTTAAGAAGTTACGGAAGTTAAGTTTACGGTTACGTTACATTTATGCCAACATGAAACCACAATTCTGCACAACAAACAAATTTAGAAAAAGAAAGGGATAGGGTGGGTAGTCCAAGTACCTTACAAGAGCTTCCTGTTATATTATTTGGGGGAAAATAAATATAATTGAATCAGAATTCCCAAGCCTAACCAAAAAAAAGCAAGCCTAAATTTCAATTTTGTTTATTTTAGTTTTAAGTTGATTAAAGTCTCTTGCCTATATAATTGTAATATGTCAGGAATTTGATTTAATTTCAGTTACGTATAGCTGGCTTTGTACTTATTTAGTAGTTTTTTTAAACAGTTTCTTGATCTGTCCTGATGTTGTAAATGTGTCTTGTGTTCACTTCCAAGAGTGTGACCAGCTATCCTAGTTTCTCATGTTTACTATGCGAGATTTGTAGAAAGAATTAAAACCCTCATAGAAAGAGTGCTTGTAGTCCACTTCAGTTAGGCCTACTGACATTGTTGTGTTATAACTGTATTAGACCTTCTCATTTATCACTTTAAACAAAACATTTGTTTATTTACATGTGGTTATGGAAGCCTTACCTTTTTGTGTTTACAATTTTCAAATATTACCTTGACAGACCTATGTATGGTAAAAGTTGGGAATGTACTACAACTGAACCTTTCAAAATTAATTACAGAAATTAACATTTCATGTTGTACTCTCAAAATTTGAGGTTTGATTGATGCTAGTGTGTAATGTAATGTACTGTTTATAAGAAGAACCTGAAACTTAAGACAACTACTATTTTTAGCGTTTCATGCTCTCATTCGACGCTTGGCTTATGCATTTGACACATAATACAAAAAAAACTTCAAGTAGAGCTTTTAGCCTGCTTTCCCATTGCTAAATAAAAATTTAAAGAACTTAAAGCACTTAAAAACATGCTTGAAAATTCACTACGTGTTCCTGCCGTCAGGCAGGGTCACACTGTGCATGAGAGAGGGACGGGGTGAACATTAGGTACGCTGCTCGACTAGCGAGAAATGCATGCCTGTCGTCCTCCAGCCCGAGAAGTGTGTCAGGTGAGGTGAGTGTGGAGCAGCGACGGAATGAGAGAGGCGGGGGAAACTGGAGTTCCCAGAAAAAACCCGCCGGCCACTGGCAATGTCCGTGTTTCCCATGTGCGAAAAATCCGCGACAGAACCCGCCGAGGACTGAACCCGAGCAGCCTATGTGAGAGGCGAGAGGTCTAACTACTCGACCACCGCAGCCCTTAGTCAAAGTACGTGCTTATGGTTCTGAATAAATTAGTAAGTTTAGTTACAACAAATGGTTTTCTAAGTATTGTTATCACTTACATGATTCTATCCTCTAAACTTTTTTAAAATGATTATTGGTTTTATGTTATATATTACAAGATTCAGAACAGACACGTACACTTAGTTAATTTTTGCTTTGTGAAAATGTACCGTACTTTCTCAAAGGTTTGAAAAGTATCCCATATTATAAAAAATAAAATTACAAATGTAGTTCCTTTTTCTTTTATGTTTACAAGCATGGTTTATGTATGTATTTCAAAAATTCCTTATGCTATTTATTCTAAGGAACGACAGTCCACTTGGCGAGAAGCAGGGTTAGGGGAAAGGTCGTAGCGGATAGTAGTGATTCAGCGTCCGAGCATACTTGTCATTACTATACAGTTTGGGTTCGATTCCTGGTAGAGTTACTAGCATATTCTCGCATGTGACAATCGTGCTTGACGCCGCCGCTACTTGGTGATTTTTCTCGGGTTCTGCCGTTTCCACCGCCACCCGTAGATATGCAGACTGCAAACTAGTTTTAAAATGTAGTAGTTTACTTTAATTAATTTTACTGTGTGTATTTTCTTATAAGTATATTAAAAACGAGTAATCAAATTGAAAATATTAGTCAGGGTTCCCAACTAGAGGGAAAACTGGGAAAATTCAGGAAATTAAAATGTTTTAAACACACAGGGAAAACTTAGGGAAATTACACATTGTTATGAAGAAAGACAGTTTTAATAGCCAGCAACGAACAAGCAATTTGTTTGCTAAAATGTTTCCAGATAGTTCCATTGCACAAGAAATGCAGCTTAGTAGTACTAAAACTGCGTACTTAATTATTTATGAACTTGTGCCATACTTTTTTCACTAACTTACCTATGAAATTCAATCCACAAAACATATTGTTTTTTTTGCAAAGCTACAACAAATGTACATAGCTGTGCGTATATGGGATGTCAACAAAAATCAAGTAATGACCAGCTACTGGAACTCTTCATTTATAGGCCATGTTACAGCTGATGATCTCTTAGAAGGGTTTCAACAGGGACTAAAGAATGTTAAACTATCCAAAATTGTGCAAGTGTCCATGGGTGGGCCAAGTGTCAATTGGTTGTTTATAAAAAAATTTAAGGCAAAAACTAATGTGTGAGAAGAAGTTCCAGATATATTAGAGCTGAGTTCTTGTGGTCCCCATGTTGTTCATGGTGCCTTTCAGGTGGTGTTAGAAAAACAGGGCGGGATGTGGTTCAGTTTTTAAAGCCCATATGTTCTGTGTTAAGAGACTCAGTTGCTCGACGACCAGACGTGAGACAAGTTACAGCGTTATTCCGATAACACTGTGTGATTGTCGGCGGTTGGAAAATGTGCCAGTTTGTGAGAGAGAAATACAAATTTTTCCTAGCTTAAAAAAATTTTTATAAAGACGGATAAATTACCTGCTACATATTCTGTTGAGAAAGTGAAGGATTGTTTGAAGGATCTTTTGCTACTAGCTAAGATGAATTTTTTCTAACAATGGCTTCGTCACTTGAACAATTTTTAAGTGAAGTTCCAAACATCAAAACCAAGAGAACTGCATATCAGCTTATCAATATCAATTTGGACGATGTAAATCAAGGACTTTCACACTTAAAGTTGAAAATTGGGTTTGTTGCGAAGCACGCGTTAGGTGTGGTTGCTGTGAATGATCTTCAGAAACAAAGGTTCTCAATGGAATGCAAAAATGTATGGTTCAGATTGCCAGAAATCTTGTTGAACGTAGCCCAATAAAATACAAACTGGTTATAGCTGCTTCTTGTGTGGACACTAGAAAATTGTTGGATAAACAGTAAGAGTGTAGGACAAGTATGGATACATGTTTGCAAGTTCTTATGTCCGCCAAGCACCTAACTGCTCTTCAGTCTGATAGAGCTAGTGTTCAGTTCACCAGATTTGTTACTAATATCAGTTCCGACAAACTTGCATAATTTCATGTACGGAATAACGATTGGACACTTTTTTGCAGATATGTTGCGGGGAGAAGGAGAGTTCAAATATTTATGGCTTGCAGGGAAAATTATATATTAATTCTTTGACATGGTAATGCTTTTGTGGAATCTGGATTTTCCATCAATAAGGAGATGCTTGTTGAAAACCTCTATGAGGAATCTTTGATTGGCCTACGATGAGTTTGGGATGGAATTAGTAATGTAGGTGGTGAAAATTGTATTCAAGTAGGTCAGGAAATGGTAAACTATGCTAGAGGAGCTTCTTCTAGGTACAAAGGTGCCCTGGAGCAAAAACGTCAAAGTGAGGATGAGGACAAAAAGTTGGACAGATGTAAGGAAGAAAAAAACACAAATCTGTAGAAATTCAAGAACTGCTAAAAAAGAAACTGGAAATAGAGAACCAATGGGAGGAGTTGTATATGAACATTTAAAAAATTAAGAAAAATATGTTATGGGCTTAAAGGACAAGTACATATTTTTATGTTTTGTGCTGTAAGTTAATTTTCTGTAAGTTTGTTCTTATTTATCGTAACCACCATATTTTTAAGGGCATTAGATCTGAAGGTAACTTTGTGACCAGTACAAGTGAATGTACAGTGACTATGCAAGGTACCTAAACATTTTTTCCAATGCAGCAGAAGTGAGAGAACATCATTTAAGTGTTCATAACCACATTAAAGCAGGTAAATAAAATAGCTTTGCTTATACTATCTTTAGGTTCATAGCATAGGTATGCTAGTACACTATGTAAAATTGTTCCTTTATAATTAATTTACGTTTTTTTTTTTTTTTTTTTTTTAAGCGCAGGGAAAATATGTTATACGACAGGGAAAACAGGGAAATTTACTGGAACTAGTTGGTGGGAACCCTTTTTGATTGAGGCTAAGTTTATTCATTACACAAGGAAACAAGAAAGCTGGGGCAATAATACAAACTAATAATGAATATCAACCATCAAGACAGTTAAATGTTACATCTTCAAGATAAATGTCAATGACAATTTGATTTTGCTTGTATACTTACTTTGTCTGACTCATAATAAACAATATTATCTAATTTTTGAAAGCACAAACCAATACACATTGTTAGGAAATGATTGTATGCTAGTTTTAGTAAATGTCACCTAATTCAAAATTGTCATTTAAATTAGGCCTATTTTCTTGTTTAATTTGTAATGTTTTACTTAATTAACTACAAATTAGCTCTTTATGATTTACAAAGTTATCGCACATTAATGGTGTCTTTTTGAAGGCATTGAATACATTCTGAAATGCAAGAAGTATTTGGCTGTGTCCTTGCATTTTAAGGTTGGTTTACAAGGCAAACATGTACATAGCAAACTTAAGCTTATAGAAATCAAAGTCCATTGTATCTCTATACAGTTTATTGTTACTCATACGTGTTGAGTAGAGTTACGGTGCTGACGTGTATGAAATGGTTATATTATATTTTGTGCGTATGCGTAAAGGTTACTGCTAATAGGAATGCTGTAGAAAAAAAACGTAAGTAGTTCTGTTCATTGTCACTTCTGCCTTCGTTGCTTAGCAACCAATATATAAGTATCTCTGGCAAAAAGCAATCGTGTTTCCATTTTGATGCACGTATTTTTAATAATACATACTAGTTTCAACGTGAGTTACACTTGTTCACTCCTAGACCTCCTCACATTTTTCACATGAAAGTATGTGGGTGAATTTGAATGTTTGTGGTGTAAAATTATTTTATTCGCGTATTAATTGTATACCGTCTATCTTGAAATTCGGTACAATTTTCATTGAATTGCTTTAACCACAGATGAATAGTTACCGCATAACAGAACTATGAGCGAGGCAAATCTTTTTATAAATAGCTTTGTATAGCTCTGAGCAACGTGGTCTTCAGAACGGTTTAAGATGAAGTGGTTTGGGTATGTACCAATACCAAAACGAACAAGCGGGTGAAACTAGAAATCTGCGAAAACAAATTCGTTGGTCAGATGCACTGTGCACATGATTGCCACATTTGAAACTCTGGGAATGACCCCACTGGATATTGAACTCAGACTTATTGCAGTGTTATTTTCTGTTCACTCTTAGTTCATTTCTGAAGTAAACAATCATCATCATATCATTGCATTACGCTAGCTTCTAATTGGCCCAATTTGTGCAGCGCGCCGACTTACAATTTCCAACCAACTAAACTGCGTACAGTTGGTGTCATAGAAAACAACAATGCGCTATCTATTAAAACAATATTGCGTGAAAATTCCGTACATGTTATTGACATACGAAGACGAAAATTACATGAAAATTTGAAAATATATTGACGTCATGTGTAATTGCAGTATATTTCAAAATTCAAATGTAATTATCAAGCCATGACTAACAATCATATTCAAATATTCTGGTACTACCGTTACGAAAATTTGGTACTACTTGCAGGAAACAAGTCGTCAACAAAATTAGTGATTAAACTTACTGTAAAGTCCTCTTGAATTATATTGTACTTCATTTTGGAAAAATCACCAAACAATCTGTCTATAATTCACGTCACATATTTGTTTTGTTTTATAAAGAATGTTACGTGAGAATTTTATTTGTGCCTCTGTGCCTTCATCACCGCAGTTTGTTTAGTAATGTCGTGGGTGTCATGCCAGTATCAACCACATATTGCATATAGCTGATACGCCCTTCTGGCATGACGCCGTCAATATATATCCACGTTTTGAAAACCATGCAAGACATTTTCACTGTTCACGTCCGTCAGATAACCTAAGCTGCAAGTTAGACCATGTAAACATTACCGATGCGAGCAACGAGGACGTGAGGACGGAACAAAATAGATCAAGGATTAAGGAATTTTGGTTTGGACGAACTGGAATGGAAAATGTATATACTGGAAAAAAAAAAACATTGCAGTAGCGACAACATTGACGTATTAATGTCCAAAAATACTTTGAAGAAGTAAAATATTAGATTAGTTTGTGATGTTTCCGACTTATTTTTACAGTGGTAATTATTATTGAACTAAACCTTTGGTATTTTCATTGTATCGTACATCTCTAAATACTGGCAAGTGTACCAAAAAACTTGTACGTTTAACAGTGCGTCAGTCGTTAAATAACACATGAATAAACTGTACGGATGTGTCGTCCGCTAACGATAATTATAGTAATAAACATATAGCATCGTAGATTGTGTTTGCAGCATCTGGTAATATTAGATATTTGTTAATAAAACTCTCTCATTAAGTGATGGAGTGGTAAATTTAGATGTACACAAGAGGTAACAAGGATCTATTTCTTACGCAAGATTACAGTGCACGGCGGTCGGCAGCCAATGAACATGTTTGTTTATAATTTGCTTTGTTTATCCTAAAACTCAACTCAGAGTGAACAGAGAATATTAGATGAGCACTCTGGCACACAACCTGCCCTTACAAAGCTCGTGGTTGTGAGACTTAGGTAAGGAACTGGTTGGTGGCTACCTGCAAGCAGAATAGCTCATCTTGATAGGTCGTTATCCCTGGAGACTAATGCAACTGTGACACTGTACATCCTTCCCTCCTAACCCTCTACCACCTCCTTCAAACATACCAAGAAGGACAGTGCTGAGACGTAGGCGTATGACAAGTTGTCTAGCTACAGGTGTTTAGTTTAAGCGAAATACAGCAATGCAATGTACCGAGTCAGAAACACGCCAGAGTTGGCTGGGTCTCGTCTCTAAGACGCTCGTCTACCTAGAGCTATTTTCCACCTTGGAGGCTAAGAGCGAGGGAGCGATAAGGACGACACTGGCATGCGCATCAAGTACCTCATCGCCGCTACGTGCAAGGCTCTCAACCGGTGCGTAGTTTTTTTTTGTCATGCTGCATGTATCTGTGGGACTTTAAGCAGTAACCCTATAATTTTATTAGTGGAAAATTTTGAGGAAGTCCAACGCAGGGCGCTGTACTCATTTCGCAGACATTCCTCCACAACATTGTGAGGCATGGCAGTCTGAAAATTCTTTTTTCGGCCATGTTGAAGGGCTTAAAAATGCTTTTTGCACATGTGATGTGTTGAAAGTTGTATTCTGGTCAATGTAGTTTATTTTGATGCGAAACCCGCGTGAGCATATGTGGAATAGTTTGTTTATAAAACGTGTACAGTATTTCAAACGCACTGCAACGCAGTTTGAGAGGCAGGTAGATGTATGCAATAAGTGTTCTCGCAGAGTGAATATAATCACACTATATAGATGATTTTTAGGAAACTAACATATACTCCATTTCATATAAGTTTGGATAAATCTGACAGCAACTTATGGGCAATAATTCGTAATATTTTGTTGTTTGTGTCACTACACAAGACAAACTTTGCAGTACAAATGCTGACATAGAGGTTTCAGGTTTATTTTAGAGCTAAATTGTTTTGCACTGTGCAAAAAATCACAAAATACTAAAACATTATTGCCCATAAGTTACTGTCAAATTTATCCAAACTTATATGAAACAGGTATACATTATCTTTTCAATATTTTATGTTATATATTCTGCTGAAAATTCACGGATGAAGATGATGAGTTTTGTTTACAGATATTATAAAATGCTTCTGTTGTCACTTGACAGTTTAAAAATAGAGTAGAATGTTTATGATGTGTCAGCTTGTATAGGAAGTGCCTAACATTATTATTTTTCACGTTTCGATTACTGCCAGATTATATTTTCCAACTGTGTTGCTTGCCTGTGAATGTTCAAGATACAAATGCCAGCACGTAGCTAGCCATACACATCTCTCTCTGTTCCTCTTCTACGCTCGCAGATCCTCACCCTGCAGTTATTGTCCCTCCTTGATTCCCCGCCCCCTTCCCCACCTGGATGCCTTCTCAGATGAGAACATGCCGAGCTGTCGCTCAAAGTGGAAGCCCAACGGCTGCTTAGTCTGGTCTAGTTTATGTAACTCCTTAATTTTGTTTTTGTATCATTTAGTAATTATTTTTAGGAATAGATAGTAGATTAAAATGATGGCTGAAATCAGCACCAGTAATAGGTGATATTACATTGATAATAAGAAAACTCCAATTAAAAATTACAGCGTCATGCTAAATCAAATTATGAGAGGCAGTCCTCCTAAGTATTTATGCATGAACCATTTGTTATGTATAATTTCATATAAGATATTTTATGGCATTCTTTATTTGGAGGAGGATTCTTTGATAGCGTAAAACCTCGTTAAGATATTTTGAGTATTAACCAGGAAAACTTCTTAAAAGGGTTAAATTACACATTTGTGTACAGATAGAACGCAGAATTGTTAAACTTATTAAGCAGGAAACTTATTAAATTAAAACTTCTTACAGCGGCTGCATGGATGGAGCTCTTAACTGCATGCAGCGTGTTCGGAGTTATATTTTTTCTCAGAGACCAGTAAACGTTTATCCACAATGCTTATCTATGAAAAGAAAACACAGTTCACACTACTTGTGAATGTGACTTTCAAGACACCAACACATTGGAAGCATTATTTTAAAGCCCTCAGACTTGGCTAAAGTCCGCTTTTTTACGCGGTTGTTTCTCAAGATATATGTAACGGATTGTTCGAAATTTAGGTCTAAAAGTACGATGGACACGTTCAATAAAATGATAGGGTCACCGCTTCAAGTCCCTCAGTAAAAACATTACGGCAGGAACACTGTGTGCGCGTGTTTATAACTTTGGCCATAAAGGCCGACGTTCGTAGCGCCTCGTCTATTTTCGTCTCACACGCACAAACATACCCTTCACCATGTGGCCACCTTAAGAGGGTTTCACTGTATTAGCACCTGGACCTTTTAAAAACCTATAAACACTTGACTTATCACTGAAGTATAAACTGCAGAAATAATCCTCCCATCACTTGCAATTGATAGTATGAGAGCTTTTAGTTTGTTGAATTTTTACTATTTGTTGACCGAAATACTCCATTTCTTTGCCTGTTGCCTATATTTAAAATGATTCTAAAAGTTTGCTTCTTCTGGGTTGTAATATTTTACTTTTTGAATAATTTCTTTTCTAGCAAACATCTGGAACTGTCTCATCCTGAGGAACAAAATCTTGTACTTAATTCATTTAGTGACAGCTGTTTTCAATTATGCTATTTGTATTCTAGTAGAGATAAATGGTCATCTCTGTAATATGACTGTTGTGGAATGTGGTTTGTTGACTTTTTTATATACTTCTTACATAGATATTTGGTCCTGGAGATAAGAATTCAGTACTCACCTTATGTCACCTCTCACCAGAGCTGAAGACCTAAATGTTACGTGTTGACAAAATCTCTCTCACTAACCCCCCACCTCCACAAATTATTTCCCCAATGTTATAAAATCATTCCATCAAAATAAAAATGAAAATTGTTTTTAAAAATTTGAGATGAAAAAATTCCTGTTTGCAAGAATAAATTTCAACGGCCTGTTTACGCCGCAAAACGTTTTTTATAAACATAGAAGCGAGCTACATGGGAACTTCATGCAATGTTACGAAAGAATAAATATTACGGGACGGCTGTGCCGTATTGATTTTTCTGTATGTCTTGTTTGAAATGGTCATTCCCCTAGCTATTTACGACATTTCTATGTATGTAGCTACGTGGATTGTTTGTATATAAGTACAATGACTCAATTGTAAATTCTTGGTAGTATGTTCAGAAAGGATTGTTTTGCAGTAGCAAATATGGGTAGTTGAAGTGTTACAGTAGAGCTGTAATGGATGACACGTACTAGGATGATGTCATCAATGCATGTGTTGCCATCTGTGTTGTAAGATTGTAGGTTTGTGTACACCACATCGCAGGTCTTTCGTATTACGCATTCTGTTGAAAATGTACTAAATGTGAGTTAACTTGAGTAAGACAAGTCTGAAACTTAAACATGTTGCTGTCTGGGATAGCTCTTAATTAGGTGTTAATATTTCAGTTTGCTGTACTGGAGTGTTTCGGGTAAACCAGAGAACAGTTTGACATAGTAGTGCAGTGTTATATACTTTTACTGTTCGTTACTTTCATGATAACTATTGTACATCCTTACCTAGAAGAATTTGCTTCCAGTATATTAGGTGGTAGAGTTTTTTTTTTTCAAGATAATTCTGATGTATTGTAATTGGCCTATTTTATTAAATGAAATATGTGTCTTCTATCACAACTTACGCAGCACTGAAATACTGTACATGAAGTAGGCCTAGGTATGTAGCTTATGCTTTTAAAATCCTGAAGTTAGATACAGTTTAGGTTGAAAATCTGTAATAGTTTAATTGGCTAGCACTTATGTCACCATCACATATGTTGTACTAGCAGTTACTATGAAGTTCATATGAAAGACATGCTAAGGTCGGAGGGAAATGCAGAGCATGTCTGTGAGTGTGCCTGCATGTGCAGGTGCTAAACCAAGTGGCAATCCTGGTGCGTGAACTGTGTCGACTGCACGGCCTACCAGAGCCACCAGACCTCGGTCGCTTGTTGCTGTCCATGTCGCAGAACTACCACCATCACCACGGTCATCTCGAGCACTACGACGATGACATGGATGTGGAGGAAGAGGAGGATGATGAGGAAGATGACGGAGAGGAAGATCTGCACCTGGAGCTCGACGAAGGGGAGAGCACGGCCAAGAGCAAGGCAAGCCTCATCTTTTGTTCCACGAGCTCTTGCTCTCTGCCCCTCTCTCTTTATGTCATGGGGGGAGGGACTGTGGCCCGCCTCATCTTTTGTTCCACGAGCTCTTGCTCTCTGCCCCTCTCTCTCTATGTCATGGGGGGAGGGACTGTGGCCCGCCTCATCTTTTGTTCCACGAGCTCTCGCTCTCTGCCCCTCTCTCTCTATGTCATGGGGGGAGGGACTGTGGCCCGCCTCATGTTTTGTTCCACGAGCTCTCGCTCTCTGCCTCTCTCTCTCTATGTCATGGGGGGAGGGACTGTGGCCCGCCTCATCTTTTGTTCCACGAGCTCTCGCTCTCTGCCCCTCTCTCTTTATGTCATGGGGGGAAGGACTGTGGCCCGCCTCATCTTTTGTTCCACGAGCTCTCGCTGTCT